>PITA01003569.1:0-97420 GCA_004023965.1 Spilogale gracilis
GCTCTGTGTCTTAAAGGTAGATGTTGCGCTCTCTCTTCTGCAGAGAAGGAAACGGCTGCTCCCAGGAGTTGGGTGTCTTGTCCGAGCCCTCAGCTCTGGCGGGTGGTGAGCCAGGTTGTCTCTAAAGTCCCAGTTCTTTTCTTCACAGCTGGCTGTCCTCCAACTGGACCATGGGCCAACTGGAGACAATGACCAACCAATTTGGTGCAGGTGTGAACACAGCTCCTTCTATTAGCATCAGACTTGCTAGCCATGGCCGAGGCCTTGGTTCACTTTACGGCCACACAAGAGGCAGACCAGACATCCCAGGGCAATGAGTGAAAAGAGCTTTGGGTTCAAGGAACATGGGAATACCTTCTCAATGGGGTCTCTTGAGTTTGGAAACCCGGCATCACCGGCCACCTTGTCGCATGAAATTTAACCTTTAGTTCAGAACTCAACCCCTGTGCCTCCGACCCTGCCCTGGATCAAAAAACCAGGATACCATTTGAAGAGGGATGTCCTTCTTGCCAGGCTGGAGCAGGGCAAATAGCCCCATGATTGGGATTGGGTAGTGGGGGGAGCGTGGTACATTCAGTGGAACCCTGCCAAGGACAACTTCCCGGTTTGAACCTCAAAGGAATCCAAACTGGGAGAAACACAGTCACCGGGGGGAACAGAACATCCTTTGTTGTTCCTTTGAGATGGTCCCAGCCCAGTTTCCACAAAGTCATGCTTCAGATTCTTTCAGCATTCTTACATTTCCTCGTTATTGTGTCCCCAGGGAAAATTCCAACCTCTCAACACCCAGGGATCTCATTTCCAAAGATACAACTGCAAAGTCCACTCAAGTGATTCTTTAAGAAAATAATAATAATTTTTTAAAAGTACTGCGTGTAGCGACAGATTTCAAAATTGGCTGTCTTACCACAGGTCTCTCTTAAGGTCTGCATTCACTAATTTATTTTCCGGATCACAGAGGATGGGCAGGTTTCTCCCGCTCTTTCTATAGATCATAGGTAAGCTTGGAGAAAAAGAAATCTGATGAATGTTCCTTTGGATCTGAGAAACGTGGAGTGGATTTTTATGATGCCTTTCCAACTAGCACAAGGCAACATTGGCATTGAATATGAAGAGGCGGGGCAGTGGTCACAAGGCTTTGCTTTGCATTCACAGTCTAGTTGGGCTTCATTGATTGAACTGTCAATGAGAAACTCAGATTATCAGTCAGAAAAAAGGCACAGACTAAAGAAGAATGCATTGGCCATGGTATCCAAAAATGTATGGTTCTATGACCTTACTGGGCTGAGTGATTAGAAACTTCTGAAGGCCAAGACTGTACCATTTGGGGTCCACTGTCGTGTCCCTAAGGCCTAGCCCCAGAGGCTTCCTGTGTGGCTGTGGCAGCTACGCCCTGTGAAGGGTGTGAGGGTGCTGAAAGGTAGCCCGCTCTGGGCTTGTCAGACCAAGAGCACTGGGCCTTCCTTTGCTATCCTAATCCACACAGTCTGACTTAGGGGAATCTCTGCCCAGCAAAGCACAGTGCCCGGCACTTCACTTATTAAAAAGAAAAGTCGACTGGCTGATCTTGTGTAAGCCACAAACTCTCTCTCTTCATCAGTGAAGTAGTGCGGTGAAAGCTTCATCTGTGCAACAATTATGGGGTTGACAAAAAACCAGAAATCATTTGACTATAGGATATAGGGCCCTCAGACTTCTGTCAAATCAGTACCCACCAGGCCTATCATCCATACATTCTCAACAATTCTCAGCACCATTTCTCTATGTGAAGAATAGGTTGGGAAACCAAACTTTTTGGTCCACAATGGAAAAAAAGAACTATTCCCAATGCACCTTTCAGTCTTATTAACCAAATCTGTGGAACATGGGTTATTATTTTCCTTCCTAAGTGGGAATCTTAGGAGCAGGCTCTCTGAAAATAACTACTCTTTTGCAATATTAGAAATATTTCAATAGTGACAGCTTGGAAATGCTCTAACTTTTAAATACTTAAACCAAATAATAAATAAACCCTTGTGACGAATGTTTCCAGAAGGGACGATTAACATTATCCTTACAGCTGTTCATGATATAATATCAAAATGAAAAACATGCACGAGAAAAACAGCAAACCCATACTGACTTCATGTCTTTTTTTTTTTTTTTGTAAATAGCTCTAATGTGAAGACATCCTCAGTAAGACTTAACCAACGATATTTCATCTGATCATCATTTAGCCAAACCACAACAATGCTCCCGAGACCTCTTCAGTTTCACTGACAGCATCTGTCATTTCAGTTACTGCAAATGTGATCTCGTGCGTTGGGGCTCTGTGGCCTGCAAGGAGAATGAAATGCTATTTTTCACATTTTTAATATTTTATTGTCGAGGTAGGACTCAATAGTAGCTGAGGAAGAGAGGATCATTGTTGTCATTATTGTTATTTTGTTTGTTTGCGGGGCACTTTGAGAAAAGTAAAACGAAAGCGTGGCTCTGGGCAAATGCATATGTTCCTGATTTAACTGTGTACCTGAGCTGCTAAATAGCAAGAATTCCTGTTTATATCAATGGTGGTTTTAAAGAACAGAAGGTTGAACTATAACTTTAAAAATCTGTAATCTTACTAGTCAATAATTTATTGGCAGAATTCCACACCAACTTAATAATTTTACATGAGTAATAATAATTACCATATGTGGCTGGCTTGCTCTGTGCCAGAGGCTGGTCCAGGTGGCCTTAAATACCTTATCTGACTTAGTCTTCGTGACAACCCTCTGAGGTAGGTATGATTTCTCTCTCATTTTGAAAGCGAGGAAACTGAGGCTCACATTGGGTGCCAGCCTGTTGGCCTGGCTCCAGCCCAGCGTTGCTGACATCTTGTTCTCACCCACCCTGAGGGTCACTCGCCCCCTTTCGGCCACTGGAGGAATTGGTGGGGAGAAGGTCATCCTGGCTGTCAAGGGCATTTTAGCTTTTGCATAAGAATTCCAATTCTCAACTCCCTTGGCCCCTTTGCTTTCTTTTGAAAGGGGTCCTTCCATGTGGTGGCGGGGGAGGGGAGATGCTCTCCTGAAGACCTGGCTGTAGCGTCTCATCTTCTGAGGTTCAACAAAATGGCATCTGTCCCCGAGTGACACATTCCTCCCCTCCCCCTAGGAGTCTTCCCGTTGTCTTGCTCTGACCGGCTAGCTAACAAATCTGCGTTAATCTGGGAAGGCCCAAGCAGTGTTACAGGAAGGACACTGGGGCTTTGATTTTGGACAAATGCCCCATGATGGATGGGCTCCGGTGGACATGCTTTCCCTACTGGGGCTCAGAAGTGAGAAGGAAAAGCAAATGAGAGGTGCCAACTCCAGGCACGTGGGGAGACCTGGACCGTTAGTTCCCACCGAGCACTTTCACATGGCAGTGGAGGTTGCCTCTGTCACACGCCCTGTGACATACCCATCCATCAGGGGGCATGTGGAGCGCCCCTGGGGGCCTTTCCTCAGCCTGAGACAGGATGGCTCCTTCTAGGGGGTGTGACAGGAACTGAGTTTGGGTATCACCACCTGAGTTGCAAATTTTGCTGTTGATATAAGTGAAAATGTTCCCACGTTATTCTCGTCCACACTGATCTCAAAGGTGAGGCCGGGTTTAAGCCGATAGGGATCCGAAATGAAAACGGTTGTGGTGAAAAGCCCATGAAACGTAGCACCACAGGGTAGCCGGGCTCCGCAGGCTATCATTGATGCTGGTTTCTGCTTCTGGGACTTGTCCCAAACTTTCTGTTTTTAGGAAGCTTCCATTTGAACAGTGAAATACCTGATTTCTGGATTCTTGAAATTCTCTTTATGTGTGGCTCAGTCCAATCTGGGTTAAGGACTCTGTCTTTTTTTTTTCTTGAGTTGTCACTGTCTCCCAGAAACCTTCCATGAGCCCCACTTCGATTCAGTCCCCCCACTGGGAGCTTCCACAGCAGTCTGTTCTTACCCTGAGATGTCTGTATCAAAATTGTATATTTGAGCGCTGCTTCCTCACCCCAGTGAACAAACCAGTCTCAGCTCCATTTTCGGGCTGTGTCCCTACAACACAACATAGAAACTAACGAGGGGCCATAAGAGGGCCCCAGAAACCCATACACACTGTCCTGAGGGCGTGAGTTCATGTCGAAAAAGAATTCATATGGCCTTCACTAAGGAATAGACTGCTCTTAGGGTGGCTGTTTCTACATTGATGACATCATGAAATTTGTATGGATGATCACCTTTGTTTCCAGCCCTGACAATTTCTACACATACAGCTCACTGGTTGATAGTGTACCACCACAGACTTCAATATCTGGCTTAAAGGGGCTTGCTTTTAGAGAAAAATTCATTATGTTGGGCCTTTTTGAGCCAAATGTCCATTAAATAACCACAGTCAACACACCTAACAGTCAGACAATGTGATTTTTCTGAAGCACAGTGATAATAATTGGTGTGATGTTCACTGTGGTCCTTTCTGGTTGGGTGGCCTTTAGTAACTGGTCTTGAACATCCTGGGCTCCTGGAGACGAAGGTCACCATGGAGGGCTCAGGCCACAGATGGCAGCATGAGTCTCCCGAGTCCCAGTCAAGGTTCCTTTCCAATTAGTAAAAAAAGGTTCCTTTCGGTCCAGAATCCACTCACATATTTGTTACCTCAAGCTATGATTATAGAAAATGTGACCGAGTAGGAGCTGAGGGTGACAAGGGCCAAAATCAGAGCCTCTAGAAATAAAGGTTGGAGGACCAGGACAGGGGACAGAGCCAAGAGTGAGAAGAAGGGTTGCAGGCCAGTGTGAGAACTCAGCATGCTCATCAAGTTCTCAGAAAATAAAGCGGTATGCAGCCTCTGGGGGACCTTCTAGTTTGTACGACCCACACTGTAAAGGCTGTAAACTCACAGTCCTTAAACACAAGGAAAAGAATGAGCCAAGATATGGAGTTTTGTCCCTCCCTTTTGCTACTATGCTATTAGCCCAACAAGCAAGGCAGAGACTTGGAGGATGGGGTCTATTTTCCCTCTGTATTTATTTACCTATCTACCTTGGAGAAGAGGACTCCTCAGTTTTGTTTTCCAACCTCATATAAAGCATTTTTCCTTCATATGTCGCTTTATATGTTTTTCTCACTACACAGAAAATTCTAAAATAAAAATAATATGTACTTACGAAAATTCACACATACATAAAAAGAACAATACAACCCATCTATAATACAACCAGAGGAAACTACTATTAACTTCTTATACTTTTATACTTTCCCTATGCAAATACACAGATGAGAGTAAATATTTGTAATGTATAAAACTAAAAAATAAATTTCCTTGTTTGGTTGAGGTAGTATTGAAATGTTCAATTTTCATTTAAATGGCAAACATCTTTTCATTTCAGTGAGTATAAATCTATTCTACATTCCAAAGGCTCATAGGGGCATGACTGATCTCTCCAGCCCCTGTGTCTACACATCCAACAATATTTTGGCCTGAGCATCTGAGTTTGTAGAAATGGCCGTGGCTGAGAAGGCAGGGCGGGAACCAGAAGCCAGGAGCTGTGTGTGGTACCCTGGTGATCTCAGATGCCATCTCGGGGCCTTGAGAAAACAGAGTTTGTTCTGAGACAAAACCATGAGTTCCAGTTAGCAT
Organism: Spilogale gracilis; assembly: GCA_004023965.1. Lineage (NCBI taxonomy): Eukaryota > Metazoa > Chordata > Mammalia > Carnivora > Mephitidae > Spilogale > Spilogale gracilis. The sequence goes on from PITA01003569.1 coordinate 5,626, forward strand.
TGGGGAGGCCCTGATTCCCTTTCAAACTTCTCTTTGTCCAGGGATCCCGAAGAGTGGGATGGTCTAAAACAAGGGCGTACTTCTTGAAACTGTGTTTTCCGGTGGGCTAAACCCAGAGCAGCTTCCAAAGAACAGACATTTCACCCAAAAAGCCAAAAAGACTTAGTTGTACGTTGAGAATCCTTTGCACTGTTGCGCAACTGTTAGCTGTTGTCCAGAGCAGTCGGGGAGGCGTGAGGGGTGTGGAGGAGACGAGACATGAAAAGGTTTCCGAGGCTCAGTCTCTAGAAGAGAAGCTGCTGCTGGTGGGTCGTGTTTTGCTGAAAAGACTAAGGAATGGAAACTGGTATTCATGGAACGCTCTAGCGGTTTCATGCCTATCCTCTTACTGCATTCGCACATTAGCCCTTGGAATTCGTCTCCTGTTTGCAGATGAGGAAATAGAAATGAGAGCAATCAGGTCCTTTTCCCAAGGTCGGCTCATGGTGACACAGCTAAGATTTATTCAAACTCTTGTCTTTCTGGCACTTTCTATTGGACAAGGTTGAGAAGAAGTTTGAGAATTGAGAATTATAGACACATTGAAATGAAGACTAATTAATACTGATTTTGAGAGTGGCAGGTTATTACTGATGCGTAAAAATGCTGAAAATGATGGCAACACTGTGAGGTGCTGTGTCAAGCTCTATCCCGTGAGTTCGAATCTTTACTTTCAAGCTGCCACTCGGCCTTTCCACCAGAAACTGATCCGGTGTCTCAAGAGTGTGACAGTGAGTGTGGTAACGGCTGAGCTATAGCTCCCACAGGGCCCTCACACTCTTCTCTAGGCTCAGCGGCTTCACAACGACCAGATCTGCTCTAGGCTGGACCTGGGAAAGCGGGTGAGAGCAGAGAACATTCCTCAGGTTGCCATGAGTACGCCTCCTGAGGTGGTGAAGGGCCCCCCTCCAGCCAGCGCGAGAGTCACAAGGTCCCTCCATGAGGGTTGGGGTGCCATTCCACTGTCCCTTATTACGAAGACCATGGGTCAGCAATTATTTTTTTGTAGAAGGCCAGGTGGCATTGTTAGCGAAAATTTACTTGGCCTGTGGGCTATGGTTCACCAAACTGTGCCTGAGGCCAGTAGGTTTATCTTCACCATAATGCTTCAAAGCACAAGTTGTTTCCAGTTTTCTGGTCACTGGCCACAAACAAACACACAGAAGGCCACTGGCATTTTTTCCCTCTCAAATCAGTGACTAGAAGTGACATTCCACCAAATCACCACGTGACCAAGCACAGTGACAGATATTCCTTTGTAATATCTTCTCTTTTGCTGCTGTTCACGTCTGGTGGTCACAGGTGTTCCAAGGAATGACCCTCTTACTAAGGGGAAACAAACCCACCATGCACTCTTGGCACAGCGGTCTGGACTTGGGGCTGGATGACCCCACCTAGAACCAAACCCACCAGCCTCAGTATCCCATTTTGTTTCTCTAGTTGTTTCTGATACGACACACAGTAAAGCCCTGGTGACCAACTCCCAGCATGTCTATTTCCCAGCTTTGGACTAAGACATAGGAGGTGTGGGTTTTAGCTTTGGCTCTGTCTCTATCCAGCTGCCTTACCTTGGGTGGACTATTTCCCTGTTCTGTGCTCAGTTTTTATTCTTTCGAAAGTCATCTTTACCACAACAACGCAGCTGTACCTTTACCCTTACACCATATACAAAAATTAACTTGAAATGGAAAAAGACATAAATGTAAGAGCTGAAACTATAAAACTCTTAGAAGAAAACATAAGAGAAAAAGCTTATAACATTGGTTTTGGCAATTCTTTCTTGGATCGGACACCAAAAAACACAAGCAACAAAAGAAAAATAGGTAAACTGAACTTCATCCAAATTAAAAACTTCTGTGCATCATGAAAAAAATTAGCAGAAAAGGCAGCCCATGGAAAGGGAGAAAATACTTATAACCATGTATCTGAGAGGGTGGGAAGATTAGAATGTATAAAGAACTCTTAAAACTCAACAACACCAAACCCCAAAAAACTCCCATTAAAAAATAGGCAAAGGACTTGAATAGATATTTTGTCAAAGATGATATACAAATGGCCAATAAACACACGAAAAGACGCTCAACATCGCTAGTCATTAGACAAGTACAAGCCAAGACCACAATAAGATACCACCTCACACCCAATAGGATGGGACCATTAAAACAAACAAACAAACAAACAAACATCCCCCAAAGCAGAAAATAACAAGTGTTGGTAAGGATGTAAAGAAACTGGAAGGTTTATGCCCTGTTGGTAGGAATATAAGACGGTGCAGCTGTGTTAGAAAACAGTGTGGTGGTTCCCTAAAAAATCATACATAGAGTTAACATGTGGCCCAGAAACTTGACTTCTGGGCAAATACCCAGGAGCTTGTCCATCCATGCTCATTACAGCATTATTCACAAGAGCCAAAATGTGGAAGCAACCAAGAAGCCATCAAGAGATTAAAGATAAACACAATGCAGTACATACAGACAACAGAATATTATTCAATCTTAAAAAAGGAAGTAAATCCTGACCCATGCTACAACATGGATGGATCTTGAGCACGTTACGCAACGTGAAATGAGCCAGTCACAAAAAGGCACGTACTGTGTGCTTCCACTTCTATGCGGTACAAAGACTGGTGACAGTCATGGAGCCAAGAAGTAGAATGGTGGCTGCCAGGGCTAGGGGGAGGAGGGAATGGGCAGTTACTGTTTAATGGGTCTACAGTTTCAGTTTTCAAGATGAAAAGAACTTTGGAGATGGATGGTAGTGATGGTTGTACAACGTGAATGAACTTAAAACCACTGAACAATACACTTAAAAATGGTGATGTTAGCACATTTAAGGGTGTGTATTTTACCACGATCATGCTTTTTTTCAAAAAGCTATAAAAGATCACCTTTACACGATTGCTAATGTCCCTTCTGCTCTGAAGTTCCATATTTCACTGAGCACATGGAAAGGCATTTTCAAGGATAAAGGTGCTGGTATAAAGCAGGGGTGCCCACCCCTCTCCTGACCACAGTCCCTTGAATCCTACAACTCTTCATGAGGACAACGCATTTCAAATGCCTGGTTTCATTAGAGCCATACAATAGCATTACAAAATTGGCGGGGTTGTATTATTGTGCCCATCTGACAGGTGAAGAGACTGGGCCTTGGGGTTTCAATATTGTCCAGAACATTGAGTTACTACATGGATGTGCAGGGCTGAGCCAAGCTCTCCCTGCTACATCCCTTGGAAGATTCGAGGGGTGGATCTTGAAGCTGCCATTGACATCGTGCTCAAAAGCAGACCAGGAGGTGACCCCTATTGGCTGCTATGGTTTTTCTCCTCAAGTACCGTGACTCTTTTCTGCTTAGTGATTTCCTCACCCTCCCCAAAGAACTTAAAGTTTTCATGCCTTCTTGCAAAGTGATTTGCAGAAAAGGAAGGAAATGAAAATGTATTGAGCACCCACAACAGGCTACTTTTCTATGAGAGAAGCAATAATATTTCCTTTTTGAGAGATGAAAAAGATATGGATCCTAGGGAAGCAAGATCACACGGCTAGGGAGTGAGGTCCCCACAGAGTAGAGGACTGTGAATTAGTCACCCTGCCTGTCACTTTCTCCAGAGATGGGTGGCCTGGTGTTAAACTGCTCCATGCACTGGTGCTATAAAGCTGACCGAGTGAGGCGGGCAGGATTTCTCTCCAAATGGACAAGATGGTCCTCTTGCCTCATGAGGCTCTCTTGGTCAGGAAACGTCCCCTGAGCTTCTGGTAAGTGCCAGGCGAGATGCAACTGGTGAGAAGTAGCCAGCAACAGGCAGGGTGGGCCATTGGTCCTGGCGCTCCCAGTCCTCAGCAGAAGCAGGAAGTCAAGATGCAAACGAGTGTGCAGACATGCTCTTTTCAGGTTGTGATAAGCGGAGGGGAATGAAAAGGGTGATAGCCCATATTGTGTAATGGGGGAAATGGGGTAGGCCTTTGAGGAGGCAATGTTCCAGCTACTACCCACAGGAAGAGAAAGAGATGACAGATGAAGAGCGAAGAGAAGACACCACGCGGGGGACAGCGACAGTAGGTGGCCTCCTACAGCACAGACCTTGAAGATGCCAGTATGGCCCAGCCCACGAGTGAGGGGGGTGCCTCGAAGGCCATGGTCCAGAGGCTGCATTTTACCCTAAGAGCAATGGGCATTGGTAAAGACTTTTAAGACCGTGCGGGGTAGCTCCCAGAGGGAGCTGGGGAGAGTTCCCTCCACGCTGCTCCACATATCAACAGAGCCAGCTTTTCACCTCCACAGAATAGTCCTACTGTCCATATGGAAAAAAAAATCTAGTTAACATATTTTAGGAGTTATAGGATGCATACATTTTTCAATGTTTCTTTTAGGGTCCATAAACCTTCAGTTTTATGACAGCTTAATATTGATGCTGAGCCATAAATAGAACTGGGCCAGTTTGATTAGAAAAGTAGCAACTTCGTGCCAAATAGGCAGTATTTTTTCTTTTATCTTTTTTTTTTTTTTCCAACTATGTTTAAATCTAATGCCTGGGGCAAAGGAGTTGGCTCTCCCTTGGAAACAGTAGCTTCCACATATCCTTTGGAGCCTGTGTCCGAAATTGGGGACAGACCTCAATTGGGGCCTTGACCTCTAGAAAAAAAGCACCTCATGTTGGGCGGGAAACAGCCCATTGCAGATACCTTGCAGAGTGCCCTGGATGGGAAAAGCATTACCAAAACCACCAAGTTATCCCCACCTCCTCCCCCACCTTCCCAGCAGCTCTCCAGGAACATAATATTTATAGGGCCAACAACAGGAAGGCATGAAGGCCCATGGTGCAAGAACTTGGGGAGAGAAAAGATGATGAAAAATAACTTCTAGAACAAATGAACTCACATCGCGAATGGAAACGGTATTTAAAGAGAAAGCCCAAATCCCAAACATCCCATCCAACAGGAAATCACCACTGGTGTTATGAAATCCCAGGGAGAGCATCCCAGAACAGTGGGAGAATTGGCATGAAGACATCAGCTGAGCTGAGGAGGAACCGCACATAGATTGACCAGTTCCCCAGACCCCTAAGGGGTGAGCTCGGGGCACTGACGTCCTCCTGACACCCTGGGAGGGCAGAGATGTCATTGGTGAATCCGAGCAACTTGGTAAGGTGCTGTGACATCTGTCCCTCTTGTTATGTGGCCTCCTGCAGTCAGTGGGTGTTAATCCAGGCACCCTTCTGGGCACCAGAGGCACACAGTGAGCAAGACGGAATGAGTTCCTGCTCTTAAGGAGGGCACACTCACTGCTTTGGAACATTCTGTTTCCCGGTTGGAGAGTTTCATGAGATGGATGATAACAGCGACCTGCCTTCCCTTAGCAGAGGGAACATGACCCAAGTGAGGTCAACAGCTTGGGTGGAAATTTGCATCATGAAAAGAGTGATAAAGATCCTGGAGGGCTCAGTGGTGGCAGATCAGTCCGTGTTCTAACAGCCTTTCCTGGGGCCTACCACCTGGAGCCTCAGAGCAACCGTGGCACCGGTCCTCCCAATGCTGTCCCCTCAGCCTTCTCCTAGGTCCTGCAAGCTGCTGCATGGCCAGCTGAAAAGGGCCGGTTCTGCTCTGGTCACCCAGTATTGGTATCTGTTGCTTGCGGTGGCAACAAATGATTCTGGACTATTAGAAGGCGGCCAAGAGGAAGGAGTTAGAAATGGGTAATTCTTTTGTAAGTCAGAGTAAAACTCAGAACTACTAGGTGTGGTCTCTACTTACTGCCAGTCAAAGACTGTTTTCTGAACTTAAATCCTCTTGCCTACATTATTGCAATAGACCTCTTCTGGTCTCCTTGCCTCCAATTTCTTTCAGTGCCTGTGGTGACTATCACCAGAATGATTATTCTAAAATATTTCCCCACTTATCCAGAACCCTGAGTTTCCTTAGCCTGAGAGGCAAGACCTGTCAAACTCTGGTCGAACCTGCTTTTGTAGCTTGCTTCCCACATCCTTCTGTATCTGGTGTTAAAGCTATGTGGGGTATGTAGTCATTCCCCCACCCCCAATGCAATGGTCTGCCACAGGGCCTTTGTTCAAGCTCTTTCCTCAACCAGGAATGTCTCTCCATGTTCCTGTGCTCTTCGTAAATTCGACTTTAGCTGGAAAACTCAGTTGAAATGTTATTTCTGGTGTGAAGCCATGAAGAAATTAATCACGTCTCCCTCTGCGTTCCCATTATCCCTTAGCTTGTATTGCTACCGTTTCCCTGTCTTGACCCTGAAGTTAGCTGTATATCTATCCATGTGCTTCTCTAGATTTGACATCACTCAGCAGGGCCCGTGTCTCTGATCTCCCAAAGCTTGGTTCAGTACTGGGATAAACAGGCAACACAACTTTGTTGAATTAACTTAATTGCTGGTCATAGGTCTCTATGTTATTTATTTCTTAATTAAAATGGATCTGAACACGAAGAGTCAGGTTCTGGGCACTCACTCAGAACTAGTCCTCCCTACTCCTGTCTCCTTTCTAGCACTGACTCAGCTGTTGTTTCCTGGTACTGTGGCTTTCCTCATTCAGTGGCCGCTGCCCAGCATCCTTCTGCTAGCCAGGCTGTAACTGTCTTGTTCACCATGGTATGCCCAGTCCCCGGCACAATGCTTAGCATATGCCAGCAATTAAGTAAGTTATGGCTGGATGAATGAATAAGGGAATGTCCTTGAACTTGTTTACTTTGAGATGGACTCTGCCTCAGACCCATCCTAGCATTTATGAGGCCACTTGCAAGAGAAGAAAGGAATCCCACATACCAGGTATGAAGCTTACAGAGCAAGCTAAAAAATTATAATATCAAATTTTGTTATCTTCCTACCTTGACAAATATGCCTCTAGAACTTGGACTTCTCCATAGTCTGCACTCAGACAAGGTGGTGGAGGAAAGAAAGGCTGGTTCTCTTCTCCACCCGCCCTGCTCTGCGTCATACCATGAGAGGCCTCACACAGGCAAGTGATATCCACATTGCCCCACAAATGCTGTCCTTATTTACCTCTTGCGCCCCTTGTCCACCTTTTGGACTCTGGGGTGCAGATACTGTGGTCATTGCCTAGCCCTGAAGGATAGACTCAGGGAGGAGGTCCATGGAGGTCTGGAAACTGGCTGGGGACTTTTGGGTTAGGAATTCTGAGGTCCCAGTTGCCAGAGAACAGTCTAGACAGGCAGGTGTGGGCCCCAGGTGGATAGAGACTCTTCACTTCCTGGGAAGAACTATGGCCAGGAAGGACCCAGTGGAAGGACCCCTCATGCCTCAGTCTAAGGAGAGTACTTCTCTGACTTTACTCTTCTTAGATTTACCCAATAAGGAATCAAGCAAAAAAGACTCCCATGTCATAGAGGCTGTTTCTATGCTGGTTTATCCTTGGGGCTTGCAAAAGCATCATTAACCCAGAAAAAGCCAGAGCGATGGTTCATCTGGACACCCACGGGTGAGAATGAAGCCTGGTGTTCCATGCACCAGTCTCCTCTGAGAGGGGTGGGAATCCACCTCAGATCCCACATGTTTATCGTGGAGGTCTAGAAGTTTCTGTTCCTGAATGTGATTTCTGCCCTTTAGTAGGGCGCCTTGGCCAGATCCTGGTAGGCAGGGAGTCTTAGGGGTGATGGGGACACTACAGCTCTCTGAGCTGAGCAAACCCAGTGGCTGGCGCTTTAAAGGAAGAAGGAGATATTCCGCACGAAGACTTTTCAAATGGGCTCCTGCAGACAGCTGTGGCCAAGCTTTTGAAATATTTCTAGCCTCTGTTTTCCTGCTGTGAAGTCTTTCGAGAAACAGCTTAGGAGCGATGAGCTGTTTGCTATTCCGGGGCAGTGGGTGTGCAGATGAAAGGGCAGACGGGTTGGGGGGATGATTCCCCAAGCGCCCATAAAATTTTTGATCTTTGGCCCCTGCTGTAACGTGATTCTGGGAATGTCGGTCAGACAGGAGAGCCAAACTCGGTGGCCCTGGGGCTTCCTGTGACCTTCGTCTGGGCACATGGGACACAGTCCCCATCACAGAAGGCACCGAGATGGGGACCCTCATGGCTCCCGGAGGCTCCAGAAGAGTTCAGAAGACTCTCAGGCCAGATGATAGGACTGGGAAGGTCTTACCAGATAGGTACAGCAGGGTCTAGGTAGTTGATCCAAAGAAGTAAATATTCGACCAAGAAAGTGAAATTTTGCCTGTGAATGTGTCTAGCTGGTGATCGAACTCTCTCAAGCTCAGGTGAGTCAACATTGTGTGGTTTGTTGAGCAGAGCACTTACGGAAAGTCCGGAGACGGGCCCTTACCCCTGGAATGTGTCACCCCCTGGTTGCAAGAATGGTCAATTAGGTGCCCTTCTGGCCTTAGGATTGCTTTGAAGTTAGTTTTCAGGAGCGGGGGAGTCCAAGAGGCAGCCTTGGGAATGGCCTACATTTAGCTGATTCCCTGATTTCCATCCTTCCTCAGGTGACAGTGTCATTTAGTTTGGGTGGGCACTTTGAGCTTTAGAGTCAGAGCAATCAAATGCAGTCCCAGCTTAGCTACAGATCACTATGCAAACTTAGAAGTGTGTTGGTCACCTTACTAAGCCTCAATTTCTTTATCAGTAAAATGGAATGATACCACTTACTTCTCCGGCTATTGGGAAAATGAAGTAAGACAATGTCCTTGGATGCTTGGGCATAGTGTCCTCCACCTCTGCAAAGCAGCTTTGTTCCAGGGGCCGGCTCCCCGAGGGCCCTGGAGGAGTGAGTTTACTGAATGCTGACTAGGCCTTACAGGGGCCATTGCAGAAGCACGCATAGGTTTTGTCCAGAGTGGTCTACTTTTTTGGCAGGAACTCTGTAGTCAGCACTGTGTGAAGGAAAGGCACACGGTCTACAGGCCTGAAACAGGCTCCACTGTGATCCCAGTGAAGGCCCCGCTCCAGGACGTGTGGTCGGGGACAGAGTAATAGGGGTTAGAAGGCTTATTCAGAAGAGTTCAGTGGAAAAGGTGCTGGATTTGGAGTCAACTGGGCTGGGATCCTGTTTCATCCCTAGTACTTTATAACCTAATTGTCATTTAGCTGGGGTGAAATAAATGCATGCTTAATGAATAGAGGGAGAGAAAGGAGAGGAAGGAAGGAAGGAAGGGAGGGAAGGAAGGAAGGAGGGAGGGAGGGAGGGAGGAAGGAAGGAAGGAAAGAAGGAAGGAGGGAAGGGGGAAAGAAGGAAAAGGAGAAGGGGAAGGGCTAAAGTGCTTCCACCTTCTGCCACAAGGGACCTGAACCCGATCTCATTGGCCAAAAGCGGACAAGAATATTTAGCAAAGGGGGTGGTTCTGAGGAGTCATTATGACACGTGCCTTTCAACCTGTACAGTGCTATCGATCTATGATAATGACACTAACAACAAAATTAGAACTGAAATACATAGGAAATCATGAGACAAAGTGAACACGGACATGGAGAAGGGCACGGTCAGGCTGAAGTGTGATTAGCACTGTCTTAAAAGGGACGCCATCTTCAGGACGACTAACCCGCCAGGAAAGAGGCTTCCAACCATATCTCAACATAACACGAGCACCTTTTCTTCCCCCTGCCCTCAATTTTTTTGAAACAAGAGGCAAATCCTAACAATATCAACCCACTTAGCAAATATATCTTTATCGGCTGGGTTTTAGCTAGAATATGGTAACCGCATGCAGAGGTTCTTATTTTCATTGTGGACAGTAAGATGTTGAGATGTATACCCATTAGCAGAGCAACATCCCCAGTCAGGAAGGATTCAGTCAAGCTCACGTCACATGAGTGAGGTTCTGAGGCAAGACACCAAGCCACTGGTGCAAAGGGAGCTATGTGCAAGCCCGTGTTCCCCCAGGCACTGCCCTACTTCATTTTGTCGCCCCACGTCCCTGCCTCGCACAGTAGAGACAATGCGGCAGCTGTGTGCCAGACCCCCAGATAAGGGCTGGGAGAACATCGTGAACGAGTCGCAGGCCTTGCCCTCCTCAAGAAGGGTGTAACCTGGTGAGGTAGACACATAAAACAGTAGTTACAATAAGAGTAATTCCTCACATACTGGCTGCTTCATTGCTTTTCAAGGGGTGCTTTCCCCCTACTTCATGGCTTTCAATAATCATTAAAACGAAGTCATTGGAACTCTGCAGGCACCTCTGGGAGTGCTAGGATGCTGGCAGCCCATCCCTAGGTTTTCCTAGTTTGCACTGCAGCGTGTTCAGCAGAATAGTAAGGTGATGCTAGTAACGGACTGGTTTAGAGCTGGGAGCACGACAAAGCACCTTGCTGGAAGGAAACCACATCACCCTCCAACAGCACCGCTTCTTAGGAGCTGCATTTCTGTAGGATTTTATGACACTGCCAGGAAGGTGGTCTGGCCAGGGATCCTAGAGGCTGAGCATGAAGTAAGGTCCCCATTTGCAGTAGACTCTCAGCAGAAGCCCACATCCTGACTCCAAAAGGATCCTTGCCCAATTCCTCTGGTCAGTTCTGGCCTCTGTGGCTCCTCCGTCCTGGCTGAGCATGAACTGGCAAGGGACCTCTGCCCAGCTCATCAGCTGGGAGACATCCGGGGTGCCTGTAGGCAGCCAATTAATTAAAAGCATGCCTCAGACACAAATCTGTCTCATCAGTTATTCTGCACTCAATGAAGTAAACGAAGTTGGTTTTGCTGGGTTTGGGTAAAATCAAGTTTTTGATCTTACTTTTCCTAATTTTTTGGTTCATCCTCCATTGACATATATACTTGATTGTTTTTAGAAGGTAGCATGTTGAAAGGGAAATTATATCACTCAGAGTGCATTGGATGAGTAGAGAACTGTAATGTCATAATGGCTTAAACAATTTGGGAACTTCCTGTCTCACAGAACAAGAAGTTCAGAAGTGGGGTGGGCTTTGGGGGTGATTTAGCAGCTCAGTGATGTCACTGTGGAGCCCAGTTCTCAGGGCCCCAGAGCTCCCCCTCGTCTATGTCAGATTCGCTGGCGCGTTGACGCCCCTCATGTGGACAACCAGTGTTCACAGGAAGAAAAAGATGATGTCTTTCTTGTGTCTGTATTTTGAGATGTCAACAGCTGGCAGCCTTCCCCTCACATTTTATGGATTTGGTCTCATGCCCATTCCCAAACAAACCCCGAGCAAGAGCAAGGGGATGACCGTAACTGGCCCAGATGAATCCTTTGGGGGTGGAGTGGGTATTGGGACAGGAAGTCATGGGCATGGTTTTAAACATGCAGTTTCAGCTTGGTGCCCAGTCCAGTGCAGCGAAGGCAACAAGCTCTTATTAGCACACAGTGGATAGTGATGGCGTCCTAAGATTGGGTCTTACCACTCCAACTGGTTTACTCTTGCTGCTGCTCTGAGGTTCCTCACATGGGTCTAGCTAGGCACAGCCTCTGCAAGGCTCCACACTGTCTATAAACTCGTGAAGTCCATCGGTGCTGCAGCATGCAGGCAGGAACCCGCCAGCAGCCAAAAGCCCTGTCTATGGATTGGCAGGGCCACTGAGGCTCTGGTCCATATCCCTCCCTGAAGGCAGGACATGTGATCAGCGTGGAGCAGGCTTCCTCCATCCAGCTCCTGCAGAGAGAGGAGAATTCCCAAGATGCACTGCTCGGAACAGACCTTTCTGGTTTCCCTGGCTTCACCTGCCCACTGAGCAGCGGTGATTTTCAGATGAGGCCTAGACAACATCACCACGGTCATTTGAATAATAAAACCAGGTCAGTCCCTCATTTCACTTTTCCTCGAGGAAAAGCGTTTGGAACAAAGGGCCCATCAAGATCTTTCCTGTTTCTGATGTCTCTATCACAGACTTGGCTCCAAAGGTTAAATGTTTTGGATTACAAAAATGTATGTTATATGGGGGTCTTCCTATAAATCAACAAGGCAGGTATGTTAAACACAGAAAAATATCTACAGCTGTTCCCTTACTCATCCTGCTTGTTATTTAACTCAGCCTGGGCCCTCAGGAACATTTTTAGTTGTACTGTCAACAGTTTCAAAACAAAGAAGAAAATGCGACTGGCAAATGAGGAACCCAGCTGGCCCTCTGTTTAGGCTCCCACTGCATATACTTTAATCCTGACACCTGCAAGCTATTTAATCAGGATTTACAATTGAACATGAAGGATGAGGGGTCCGCAGGGCTGTGTTCTCAGTGTTTGGATTGCAAATGATGGAGAAAAACTTTGTTATCGGATGTTGTAGTTATTTGAAGTTGGGTGCCCTCTAACCCACAGGGAACCAAGCATCATTTATCACTCCCCAGAAAAAACTCAGCTCAGGCAGACGCTGCCCCTCACCGCCTAACATTCTATTTTTGCTTCTCCTGTATTCTAGAATAAACAAACTTGAAATTTATGAACAATGGGAAAAATAATTTCCAGAGAGCCTCTGACCAGAGAAAGTTCTAAGTGAAATAATAAAACACACTCCTGACTTAGAACACGAAGCAAAATGCAGATAAGGGCATTTGCCTGCAATCTGGCCATGGCCTGCGGTCTACAGAAGGGTTTCTACTTACAGACTTGTCGACTCTCATGAAAAAGAGCGTAGCATTGAGCCGGAGTGAAAGTATGACTGTTGTGCCCAACACAACAGATAGGATTTAATGCTGCTTATAAATGTGCAAATTTCCCAAATGAATAAAGAAAATGCCCTCATTCTGGACTTGCAAAAATCACCTGAGCAATATAGCCCTTTAGATGGGAAACTTCCTCTAAGTTGAGGAGATTCTGTAATAAGGTGACTGGATGGAGCCTAGTGAAATGGAGACTGATCGCTATGTACCGAGTCCCCGTTCAGCTGCGTGCTTTGGAAGAGATGAAGAAGCACAAAACAGGGTCCCGCCCTCAAGGAGCTTCCAGTCTACTTGAGGGAAGAACAGACCTTCATTGAGACAATAAGAAAACAGGACAGAACAGTGTACAATAAAAAGAATTTCAGAGAAGACTCAGCCCTGTCAGCTGGAGCAGCCAAAGAAAACTTTCTGAAGAACTTGGAGCTTGAGTTGGAAACACAAATGGCTGAGCCAGTGGCTCTCGAGATATTTTACAGTGAAGAGCGCCAAATGAGAGTCGCTAGACTTTACAGTTAGGATCCATTCATTGAGAAATACTTACAAAACTGCCATGAATTCATTACCATTGAAAAATATGTTCTATTTTTCACCATAACACTATGCATTGGAAAACAGTGCAAATCTGTGGAAGATCCAGTATTCAGCCAGCCAGTGCATAAGATACAGCTTCCATATGGTTTTCTAGCTCTTCCTGGTAATGGCTCTGTTATTTCATCCCAGGGTTTGAAGTCCACAGGAAGCAACACTGGCTTAGAATAATATCTTTGGGTGCTTTTGAAACTGTCTTAATGGGTATTAAGGAAAATGCTCAACAGATTGGGCAGATGATCCTGTTGATGCCTTCAGATCTACTTAAGGGGCAGTGACAAAAAAGACTAGAGCTTGCTTGTGGCTTTAACGGCAACCTTTAAGCAACGCCTCTACTAGCAACCGCCCACCTTGAGTGATTCCTTTCTCCCCACCCACCTGTTTTAATGTGCCCAGGTTGCTGACTGGTATAAGTTTGAGGGACTCTAGTGTCAAGATTAAGAACAATGATCGTTGCATTGGCTGCCTTCCACCGGACCTGGGACAGCTCACTCACAAATCCTCAATTGTCAAGAAGGTCCGCGACTTTTAAAGAGCAACGGAAAAGTGGATTTAATGGTCTTTCTCAGAAATTCCTTATCCAAACGAATAAAGAAGAGGCACTGTTTTTTCCTCTTGAAGTCTAAAGTAACATATGCTTGCTTGTTTTTGTAAACATTCCAAGTACAGGGAAACACAGATCTCATCCAGTATTTTGCTGTGATCATTTTGGCATTTATCTTTGTCGCCTTTTTTTTTTATGCAGGCATACATACATATACATAAATATTTTTTACAAAATTAGAATCATTTTGTATACCATATTATAGCTGATTTTTTGATTAGTAGATTCAGCTTAGTTCCTTTGTCCATATACATTTTTCTTAATCTTATTTCTTTATTTTTCTAAATCTTGATTTTTAATGACTACATAATATTTGGTCACATGACTTTTCCATCCATGCATTATTTAACCAATCCTCTTTCTGTTACACATTTAGGTTGTTTCCATCTTTTTAATATCTTAACAACTAGTAAAATGATGAATATCTTTTTATATAAATCTTTATGCTCATCTCTATGAAAATGCAATTTCATTTTGATTAAATATCTTGAATTCTGTAGTGTAGTCCTAGATTTTACTAGTCCATTTTGGCTTCTTACCAGCTTCTGATTCTGTTTGGGGTCTACATTTAGCCATTGACCAAAATCCACAGACTACAAGGCAGTGAGATGACTTCTTCCCAGAAGACTTGGAGAGTCAGGGAAATACAAACTTTCTCTTCTTCCTTCTCCCAGCTTCTTGCGAGGTGGAGAGATAATGTATCATGCAATACTTAAGAACTTGGGGTAAGAGGACTTTAAATCTAGAAACTCAGCCTGGATAGCCAGGAAAGCTCAGGGAGGACACAGTGCTTAGACCCTTGGTTGAAGGAGGACGCTCAGGCTGGGTTCCCCCTTGAATGCTGGGTTCCCCCTTGAAGCCTCCATTTCTGACCAGTGGCAGTGAGATTGGAACCCAAGGATGGTGATGCTGTTTTCACTTTTTCCTTTCTTTGACAGTGTTCCACATGACAGAGCTGATATTTTAGTGTGGGCATTGTTCAAAAAAAATTATTCATGACACTTGCTAAAGACAGCAGGGAAGACTTAGTTCAAGTGGGCTACACAATGAGGCTTTGCAGTAAAAAAGATATGGGGCTCAACTCCAAATACAATAAGGAAAAGTCCGGATTTATAGCCAAGAAGCAGAGGCATGGGTCAGTGGGTGGAAAATCACTAAGATATAGGGTACTTCTTGGTTAAACTGACCTAATGGATTTTTGCTGAAGGCAGACCAGAGTGATATAAGACATGGAGGGTGGGGGATAAGGAATTTGATCAGACCAAGAGCAGGGAGTTCTCATTACTGACTCATCAAGATTCTTGCTGAAACTGGAATAAGCAGGCCAAGGGTAGAGCCCCAGGTGGGGCCTAGGGAGAAGAGGACTCAGAGGAGTTTGGTCCCAGAGAAGCATCTTTGTCAATATCTCTGTCTTCTGAGGTGTCGAGCCTCTCATCCTGGTGTTTCTTGGTTTAGTTTAGTTTAGTTTTACCCTCAGGGAAATAATAAATGTGAACTCAGCTTTCAGAGAGGAATTTCCATTCGGTGCTCTTTATTTTACATTTCTCTGTGTTTTCCTATTCTGTTCTTCTACTCCCAGCTTCCCATCCTTCCACCTCCCAGCCCCCTGCCTCCTCACCCATACTCCCAGCCCCTCACACCCATCCCTCTCCTCACACACCTTAAAGCGCACACTCTGTGAAGTCATTCGCTCTCTCTGACCACAGTACTTCTTTTTCCTCTGGCACCTCTGTGGTGAATGGAAGCATTAGCTCCTGATTAATCACAGGTCTCAAAGAATCTGCTGTCTTTGTGGGGTCTTTCCTCTTCAACTTAGAGTTTACACACACGATCTGGTAACTTATTCTCAGGCTCTGATTTAGAGAGGTCTGGTATTCCTACCACATTGTCTTACCATGTTGTCTTACCACATCTGACCATATAGTTTGTCCAAAAAAAGAAAAAGGCACTTTGAGAGTAAAAGAAGATACTACTATTAATCATGCCAGGCCAGCAACATAAATAGGGACCCTCCTCCCAGCAAATCTGGATATATGATCACGTATCTTAACTCTGCCCTTGCTTTTATTTCCAGTCTCTTTGCAAATGCTCTGTCAAAGAGAATCAAGAAAGATCACAACCTTAAGAATATGAAGTACATCATTTTGGAATTTTTATAAATTAATCAGAGGCTGAGATCCCTCAGGCTGGCATTGTGCTATCAATGAAGCAGTTTGGCCAAATGAACAGTTTAATACAGAAACCAATAGGAAAAAAAAAATCCAGACACCAATTTTTTTTTTCTTTCAGGCACCGTTTTTATATAGTCATTTAAGCAGCTGGTCAGAGGACTTTGAGACATCAAAGTCTCATGTAAGTTTATTAATTTTATTAATTTTGTTTCTTTTCTATTTCCATTCTGGATTTTTTTCTTTTTCTGGTTGGTTTTTTTGCTCATCCAACAGGTCTGGTTTTGTAATAACTCACCTCAACTACTACCTATGGCTATTGAGGTATATTTATGGAAAACGGCCATTGATGGATAGGAATTATTTAGGGCCATTTAAAACAAAAGGGACTATGGTGTGAGACAAACAAAATTAAGGAAACAGAATTATTTTCAAGATAATACTTGCCTCCTTATCTTGTATTCATAAAAATCTCCCCATATTTCAAGTGTCTTCTAAAACACTTGTTATTTTACTTTTTGCTTTCAGCTTGACATTTGTGTGCCAATGCTTCTCTTCCAAAATATTGACTCAGCCTATAAGCAGGAAACCTAAATACATCAAAAACTGTAGAATAAATGGTAAAATATTGCTAAATGATTACCTCCCCAAAGCATACTAGAATGACAATTTATCAGATTTTTAAGAATCAAAAAAATCCCTGTGTAAATAACATCTTTCCAGACAAAAGGAAATAGGAAAATACTTAAAGTGACTTAAAAACAGCAAGATTGGGGCGCCTGGGTGGCTCAGTTGGTTAAGCGACTGCCTTCGGCTCAGGTCATGATCCCGGAGACCTGGGATCGAGTCCCACATCAGGCTCCCTGCTAGGCGGGAAGCCTGCTTCTCCTTCTCTCACTCCCCCTGCTTGTGTTCCCTCTCTGGCTGTGTTTCTCTCTGTCAAATAAATAAAAATCTTAAAAAAAAATCAGCAAGATTATACAAAAATTTGATAAATGTGGTATTAAAAAATCTATTACCTAATCTCATGTGTTAATAAACATGCAAAAATTTTACCTAGCTCTATTAAAAGAACAATATACAGAATGTTTATTGTGGCACCTAGGAATTCATGGATGGTTTGCTATAGAGAAATATAGGAATGTAAATTATACATGAATAGGACAAAAGTCGCATTATTATATAATCAAAGGCATAAGACTCAATATCCCTCCCGTTTAAAACTTTCAATAAACTTGGTATAGAACAATACGGAATACAACTATAAAAGAACACACACACACACACACACACACACACTCCTCATACACCTCTTTTCCAAATCAATAGCTATGCAACAACATTCTTAACCATGAAACACTAGAGGCAATCTCATTAAAAAAAGAAATACATAGGATACTATCACTACTACTTTTATATTTACAATACAGCATAAAAGTTGTAGACAACACTGTAAGTCTTAAAACAGAATAAGTAGGTATTGTTATTTGCAAATAATATGATTATTTATTTAGATGGCCTAAAAGCCAAATGTGGCCAGGGGACTGCTCTTGTAAATAAAGTTTCATTGGAACATAGCCAAATACTTTCGTTTGTTTCCATATTATCTAGTGGTTGCTTTTAAACTATGACAGCAGAGTTGAATAGTTGTGGCAACGTGCTACACTTGATCTTAGCCAAAAGGCTGAGAAATTATGAATAATTGTGACAGAGACTTTATGTCTCCAAAGTCTAAAATATTTACTATTCAGTCTTTAGTGAAAAAACAATGCCAGTCCTTCATCTAGATTATTCCTACAGCCACAAGCAAGAGACGACCAAAAAATCAATTAAGAAGTCATTAAGGTGGGATGCCTGGGTGGCTCAGTGTCTGCTTTCAGCACAGGTCATGATCCCAGGATCCTGGGATCAAGTCCCACATCAGGCTCCTTGCTCAGTAGGGAGCCTGCTTCTCTCTCTCCCTCTGCCTGCCACTCCCCCTGCTGTGCTCTCCCTCTCTTTCTCTCTGACACATAAATAAATAAAATCTCAAGAAAACAATCATTAAGGTGGACAGATAGAAGATTCACCACAGTTATATAACACACCAATAATAATAAGTTATATAATATAAAAGAAAAAAATTCTACAAAAATAACATATTTAAACATACTAGGCAGGTTCCATATGAAGAAAATCACCTAACTTAATAAAGGATATAAAATAACCGATAAGTATATGTAGAACACAGAATATTTACGAATTGGAAGACTGGAGATCAAATAAGTGACAATTCTTCCCATATTATTTTATAAATTTAATGCAATTTCAATAAAAATTGCAATTTGGAAGGGGAATTATCAAAATGATTCTTATTTATTTAAGAATTGTAAAAAATAAGTGGTGATTAGATAAATGGACCCTCAAATATAAAACGCCAGACAAAATAGTTTATTTCTCATTCAAAGAAAGTCCAAAATAGGCATTTCAGATGGGCAAGCAGCTCTCTTCCAGAGAAACACAGGGGCCTAGGCTCCTTGGACCTTGACAGTCCTCCATTTCAACACAGAGCTTCCAAGCATATCTTGCAGCATCCTTTCAATGCAAGATAGCGTAGAAGGAAAAGGATGGTGGAGAATTGCTTCCAGGAGGTTTTATTTTTATTGGTGATTCTGGAGATGCCACACATTGCTTTCCCCTCACATTCCTTTCCCAAGTCCCTCTGACATCAATCCTATGACTACTACTAACTGCAAGGGAGCCTGGGAAATGTAGTCTGGTTGCATACCCAGAAGGAGGGAAAAAAAAAAAAAAAAAAGGCTAGGGTGCACAGTCTACAAAGTTTACCACAGCCCCAGACGGGGAAGTCCAGAAACAGACCGCAGCATATGTCAGAATTTATAATGTGATAAATACGGCATTTCAAATCAGTGAAGAAATTATAGTCAATTAACAGGACTTGGACAATTATTGATTCTATCTTTACCCTCATGCTACACAACAAAATAAATTCCAGATGTACTACGTTTAAGTAGATATTAAAAAAATGAAACCCTCAAAAAAACCCCTAGCGTAAATATGGTTTGATATTTCATTGGGCAAGTCACTTCTAAGCACAGAAAGGGAAAAAATCATAAAGGAAAATGGATAGTTTGAGTACCTAAAAATTAAGAACTTCTGTATGCTGAAATTAGAAAAAAAATTAAAAGGCAAATGACAAAAGGAAGAAAATATTGTCTATTTGATAGCAAAAGGGTTAATACCCTAACTATAAAAAAGTTCTTAATAGCAATGAAGAAGAGATTCATTCATCAGCTGAGAAATAGGAAATGAAATGAGATGTAGGTGACTAACAAACATACAGAAAATAAACGTCAGTAACAATCAAGGATTCCTGAGAAAACCTCTGACCTTACCAGACCTCTCTGAGCCCTGGTTTTTCCATCTGTTAGACTAGAATCATCACAGAAACTGTTTTTGGGGACTCTGTTAATTTAAATGAGATAATTCTCAGAGAACATGCAGTTAACACTCAACAAATAAGAGTTATTGCCATTCTTTTAATCATTCAAAGTGTACATGGTGTATTTGTAGGTGAAAAAAGAAAGATTCAAAATGTATTCAGTGTGATGTCATTTATGATCCACACATACTCCCATACACCCGGGAAGCGAACATGCCAGGATTTTAGCGTAGTTGTCTCTTGCTTGTGGCCATAGGAATGACTGTAATTTTCTCCTTCAGACATTTTGGTGTTTTCCAAATTTTTTACAATAAACATGTGTTATGTTTACAATTTTTAAAAATTTAAGCTCTCATCTTTGAATCATTGTTGAATGACCCTAAATGGTTTCTTAAATTTGTCTGGGACTGATTAGTTTCTGAAACCAGACTGTTTTCAAAACTGCTGTCCAGAGCCCTGAGCAAGAGAAAATCACCAAATAAGTGTTGCCTTAGTTTCAGCTCAACAACAGAGTCTCTTTTCACTTATCCAAATTAAGTGTGAGATCATTACCCCTGAAGGATTCAGAATGTGAACTGAAGCACTATGGAAAAAAACCAAAAAACCAACCAAACAAAAAAAACCCCCAAAACTAGATTAGAAAGGACTGAATTCCAAGGAGGGCAATACAAATGGGGATATGGCTGTTGTGGGGCAACGGGCACCGGGCTCCTCTCAGACCTGATTCTTTGCTGTGATTCTGCTCCTTTAGCCACTTCCTTCCTCATCTCCCGTATCCCTTTGTGGGCTTCCCTGGTGTCCCCTGCTGCTCTTTCTTGGGAAAGTTACTCAACCTGACTCTCAGCTACCTCATCAGCAAAATGAGGCGGATAATACCTTCCCGAGGGGAATGTTTTATACAGAGCACTTAGGATACTGCTTGGCATGTAGTAGGTGCTCCATAAAAGGACGTTGTTATTATTCCTCAAATGGGTGTTGCGTTCATTCTTCAAATGTCAACATATAGAACTATATATTCACTTTTTTACTGTCTTGTTTCTGGTCCGGGAAGTAGAGAAGGGCCTCACGGGTTTGGGCGAAGCTCACCTTTGTTTACCCTTGGATAGGTTATTTTGGAATAGCCTCAGCTGAGCAAACTTTCATTGCACCTTCATTATCGCTTGTCCATGAAATGAACAAATCAGGAGCATAACATTAAGTCTGCTTGTGGTAGAGTCCTGTTTGTAGTCCTTCTAGGTCACAGCCCTTCTAAGAGAAGGCGCCCCACCCAAAGTCGCTGCTGTAGGCATGACAGTCATATCTTGTCTCTGGAGAGCTGCGTCCTTCCCTGACCACCCAAATGAGACCAGCCTGGGCTCCAGACACAAGGAACATCAAATGAACAGTGGCTTACTAATAGCCTCTAACCATGTTAAGGGGAAACTTTTTTACTCCACTTCTGTTATTCCAGAAATGCTCTCCTGGCTTTCTTTTGCCCCAGGGAGTAACTGATCGGATACTCTTGGGCATAGGCTGCTTCCAGAATGCTTCCAGGCATTCTGCTGCTCCTCAGGGGCCAGCTGCTGGATGACTGAGAGGACAGGTGTGAGGGCAGCCTGTCCCAGTTCCCAGCTGTCTGTGACGGGTGGTACTCTGCTCAAGTGTGGGCTATCCTTAGCAGGCCCATGTGGCTCTTCACTGCCTCATCCTCCAACATGGATCAGTCAGTGACAACGGTGAGTTACTGGCTTCTTCTGGCTCTGTGTTTTATTTTCTGCTTATTCTGAACTGGAGTAGGGAAGAGGAAAGTTCTTTATTGGAGGCCTTCACTATGATCTGAACAGAAAAAGCAGCTGTACTCATCAAATCATTCCTCAGACATACAAGGACTGAGCTTGGCAGTATTTTTAGTTAAATACCTAACAGAAAGCTCTCCTATATGTACGGAAGGGGGTGTGGGTAAGTAAGCATATTCATGGCAGGGTTGAAAAATGGAAATTGCCTATGTTTTCATCAATAGTGGATGGATAAGTGAAATGTGGTTTTATTATCTTTTTATTTTACCCAATTTATTTACTTGGTGATATATATCATATATATATATCACCAAGTGATATATATATATATCACCAAAAAAATATATATATATACAGTAGTTAAAAGGGATGAACTAGGTTTATGTTTCAATGTGGATACAGATCAAAATCATTGTGTTGAATGAGAAAGGAAAGTCACAGTATGTGATAATGTTTATCTAAATGAAAAAACACACACAAGAAACAAAAACATATATTGTTTGTTGATATGTGCATGTGAGAGACAACTGAAAGACAGTATCAAAGCACTAGTGCTGTGTCATCGTGGTTGGTTTAGAGGAAAGAGGAAAGGGACCTGTGGGTAGCTCAGTCAGTTTAGTGGCTGACTCTTGATCCTAGCTCAGGTCTTGAGCTCAGGGTCCTGGGTTCAAGCCCCACATTGGGTTCCACACTGGGTATGGAGCCTACTTTAAAAAAAAAAGAGGGCGCCTGGGTGGCTCAGTGGGTTAAGCCTCTGCCTTCAGCTTGGGTCGTGATCTCAGGGTCCTGGGATTGAGGCCCACATAGGGCTCTCTGCTCGGCGGGGAGCCTGCTTCCTCCTCTCTCTCTGCCTGCCTCTCTGCCTAGTTGTCATCTCTCTCTGCCAAATAAATAAATAAATAAATAAATAAATAAATGAAATCTTAAAAAAAAAAAAAAAAGAAAGAAAGAAAAAAAGAATGTAGCTACCAGCACATTTGATCCTTGTTGGAACTATGTAGGCTATAGGAGAAAGAGGGAAGAGGAAAATAGGCTCAGGTTGGCTCAAGAGAATTCTATCCGTAATATTTCACTTTTGATTTTTATTTATTTTTAAGATTTTATGTAATCTCTATTATCCAATGTGGGGCTCAGACTCACAGTCCTGAGATCGAGTCACATGCTCTACAGACTGAGCCAGACAGGCATGCCAATATTTTGCTTTTTAAAAGAGAATTTAAGCATCTGTTGTATAATTTTAAAAGGCATACACAAGAGGGGAAGGTTCAGGAAGCAAACATGACAGCATGCCAACAGCTGGGAATCCTGTTTCATGGGAAAATGGGTATGTTAGATTATACGCTGGTTCTGTGAATAAACCTCTCCTAAAAGAAAAAGAAATCAAATAAAGCAGGGGATGCTCTTTAAGGAACCTTCCAGTGGTAGGAAGCACCGGGGCCAGAGAGTCAGTGTCAAAGCAACGGCCGGAAAGCTGTCCTGTGGCTGGGGAGGAGAGGCCAGGGCACAGGGAGGCCATGCTGGAGAGAGCGGGGCTGAGTGAGCAGCGGGAGCCCGTACCCAAGGGAGGGACCGAGACAGAGACACCATGTGCTCCACAGGAGAGCACAGGTGTGGTCAGGCCCAGAAGATTCTCCAGTTCTGACCTAGCTATCATTTCAGTCCTTATTCTTAAAAGAAACCTCCCTCTGTGTGGTGCTCGTTTAGGTGCAACCAAATGAGCTGCACCTGTACTTGGTCCCATAAGAGAACCGCCGTGCTCCCACGCTGGCTCCCGTCTTCAGATAGTTCTGTGCCCTGACCGCTTTCAGCCCTGACCATGCTGAACTGATGTGACACAAATGCTAGAGCATCGGTGGGCTCTCCCTCCTCCCAGTCCACTTTTTTTTGTTGTTTAAATATGCTTTTGAAGACAATTTTAAATTTACAGAAAAATTTTACCTGGTATAGAGATTCCCAAACCCCTCCCACCAGGTTTTCCTCTTATTAACACCTCATGTATGGATGGCACACTTGTGACAATGAATGAACCAATCCTGATGCCTTATTATGGACTTAAAATCCATGGTATAGTCAGATTTCCTGAGTTTTCCGGGTCCTATTTCTGTCCCACAGTTGCACCAATGTCCCATCACATTCAGTGGTCAGATCTCCTCAGGCTCCTCTTGGTGACAGTCTCTCACTTTGCTTGTTCCTGTTGACCTTGACAGTTTGGGGGAGCTCCCGCCAGGTATTTTGCAGGAGGCCCCTCTACCAGGATGTATCTGTTTTTCTCATGATTAGGCCTGGGTTAGACGTTCTTTTGTGAGAGGACGATCACAGAGGGAAAGTGCCCTTCTCACGACCTCACATCAAGGGAACTTCTATCAACATGACTTGTCACTGTAGACCTGGGACCTGATCACCTGGCAGGTTACATTATAAGAGTGGTTTTCCTAGGCGTTGTAAAGGAGAGTAAGGGTCACTTCCGGTGGGGGCAGCTCTGCCTCACAGAGCACGGCGGGCAGGTCCCAAGCTCCCCACCCCCCACCCCCAGGCTGGCTCAGCTTGCTCCCTCCGCCAACACCGCCAACACCGAGGCAGCCTGGCCGCAGGGCCCCTGGGCTCTGAGCAGGGACCTACAGGGAAACTTCCCCGCAGGCAAAGGAAAACCACAGTAGAAACCAGATTCTTCTTTCCCAGGCGGTGGGGAGGGGTATCTCAAGAGTACTAGCATTTACATTGATAAATATTTAGAGAAAAGACCAAACTTCATATCCTGTCACTGATAAAGGCCCGTGGAAGTATTTGGGCCTTCTACTTGCCTCTTAGCTGAGGCCCTGTCACAGACCCTGCAGCTGCTATTTCAAAACTCCTTTTATCCGTCCTCTACTCTCCCTTGAGGGATCCTCTTAACCTCAGGGACTGGTTTGCTTCCCAGCCTACTGGGGGGAGGAGGGCCCGTCCTCCCTCCGCTGCCACCCCTGCACCTTGGCCGCCCCCTGTGCCTGCCAACTTCTCCCCTGCTCTCCCAGGACAAAGGCCAAGCCCGTCTTCCCACAGCCCTGTGCATGTGTTCACCTCCTTTCCACCTGCCCATTCCCCCAGCCTCTCTTCGTTCAGTGCGTCATACTCCGGCTTAGTTAGTTCCCCCTCAAACTGCTCTCTCCTTCCTCTCCTTCCTCTCCTTCAAATGCCCTTCATGACCCTACCCTGACAACTCACCTGTCCTACCACAGAGCTCCAGCCAGGACCAAAGCAAATCTGTAGTTCCTGCGAGCGTCAGCCTCTGTCTTTCTTCCATACCTTGGAGCCTCCTGTGTTCACAGCCTGAAATACTGTCTCTCCCTTTTCCCTCCACCTGTGTCAATGGCTGGCCAACCCCCACACTTCTTGTCTCAGACCCAACTTTCAAAGCACTTCCTCCAGGAAGCCTTCCCTGACTCCCAGAAACCACAATGGAGCCCCTCTATGCACACTCAGAGCCCCTTGGGCACACCATCTTAGCATTTATCTCACGGTATCAAAACTGCCTGGGTATGTTGGTTTTCTGGCCCCCTGGGTTACAAGCTCCTTGCTCCTTGAGGGAGCAAGCTTATCTTGTTCATCATTCTGTTCCTCAGATACTGGACATGACCAACAGTTGGAGTTCACAAGTATCTACAGAATTAAAAGAGTGGTCTAGCCAGCTGCTTCTGCTTTGAACATGAACTCTTGTGTTCTTACCATTCATCACACTCCCACCACCCACACTCCTCACTCCTAACTGGCCTCTATATCAGCCACCTTGTGGAATGATCTTCCAGAGAACGTCCTCAGTGTAGTAGCCAACGGTCCCCGCTCACTCCTTGGCCCACTCGACTCTCTGCATCATTGCTCCTGTCCAACTTTTCCTTTCTTGTAATTCTCTCTTCCATTGATTTCTGGAATGCTGCACTCTCCTGGTTCTCCCCCACCCCAATTCTGTGACTTCTCTTTCTCAGCATCCTTCACCCTCTTCTCTCCCTTCTACTTTAACAGGTCCTAAATTGCTTTCATCACATTCCTGCTTAGACTTGTTGCTTGTCCTTGTTTCCCTGTTTCTGTGGACAGCATCAGGGGGTGGAAACCTCGGCCTCCTCTTCAACTTCTCTCTCCCCTTATGAGACATTCTAATTAGGAGCCACCAGGCCTAGCAATTTCTGCCTTCCTAATGGCGCTATGACCCTTGCTCTAGGTAAGGTCTTCATCCCTTTCTGTCTGGACTACCAGTGGTCATCATCACCTCCGAGCTGGCTTCACGCCTGGCCCCACCAGTATCACTCCACCTAACCTTTCCTTTGCACTGTTCTGGTCACGATGCATAACCACTTGGAGCGTCCAGCTGCAGTCTGCTGCCCCTCGAATAAAGCTCACACTTCTGGGGAAGAATTCAAGGCCTTCTTCAAATGGAACAACCAACTTTTCAAGCCTTATCTCCCAACAAAGGACCCCTGCTTGCACTTGAACTACTTCCTGACCTGCTCTGGCTACCTGCTCTGACTTCTGCCTGGACTCACCCTGCCCACCATTCAGGTGGAAATCTGACCAAGTTTTCATGCTTTGTACAGATGTTGCTTCTCCTTTGACATCTTCCCTGACCTCTTGCCTTTGCTCTTTTGTTTTAGTCAGGATGTCATCAAGCTCTGCTGCCCTAACAAATCAATCCTGAAATCTCAGAGGTTCCAACCAGTTACTTCCCATTCACACCACACTCTGATGTAAGTCCCATCAGCTCTTCTTGGTAGCTCTTCCCCAGTCATGACTCAGGGGTCCCTATTTGTCAACTCTACTGTGTCAGAAGTGTCTGCTTCCAGTGATGGGGAGGTGACAGGGAACTAGAGAATGCTTGCCCACTCTTAGCTGTCACCCCCTGGAAGCAGCTCATTGCTTCTGTTCACATTCCCATCGGCAGAAGCTCAGTCACAGGGCCTGGAATGACCTGCACAGGAGGCTGGAAAATGTAGGGAAGCACACAGACATTTGGTCAGCCTGCTGTGCCGTATGGTCCCACAGCAAGGGTAACCAACCTGTTTGCCTGGGACTGTCTGAGTTCTAGCACTGAGAAGCCTTGGCATCCCAGAAAACCCTCAATCCTAGGCAAACTGAGAAGGCTGGCTGGTCACTCCACCTCCAGCTCTTGGCTTGTACCTCTGTACAATTATGTCATCCTCGCCTATTTCCACTTCATCCAGATGTAGATTACAGACATCCTGAGAGCAGGGACCGGACCACGTGGATCTATTTCATCCCACAAGGTCAAAACCACTATCTGCTCTGGGCAGAGAACCATAAATTTGCATAGTGGTTTAAGGTATCTTTTTGGCTTTTGATTGAGTAATATATAGTCAATGTAAAAAACAAAACAAAACCAGATGAGCAAAAAAGGGAGAAAACAATTTTTAACATTACCTTAATTGCTAGCCCTCCTCAGGAATGACCACTTCATTTTTAAGCAGGCACACGCGCACAAGCGCACACACACATATTTGAGTTTGTATGTGCATTATAAAGAAAAACTGGGTCATATTTCACAGTTGTTCTGTAAGTTCTTTTTCTCACTGAACAATATATCTCATAAATGTCTATGGAATTAAATTGAAAATGATATAATTAAATGACTTGCGTTTATTATGCCCAAATTGTAATACACCTGGGAATGCTGGTATGATTAGTGGCTGTATCACATTCTATAACTTGGCACACTAACCATTTTGTATAATTGACTGGTTGTATTTCCTTTTTTTCAAGTAAATGTAAGTGATAGAATTTGTTCCAGAACATTGCGAAAGATGGGCAGCTACCCAGTTCATTACATAAAGCAAACATAACCTTGGTACTTCAAACTGATCAAGATAGCATTTAAAAAAGAAGAAGAAAGCAAGCATATAGATTAAGCTCACTACAGAATATGGATCTTAAATGAAAAACAAGCAAACAGACTGTAAGAAGATATCAAATAAATAAATAATAGTAACACAAGCTAACCCTCATATATCTTTCAATATGCCAGCCCCTGGTCTGAGTGCTTTACATATACTGACTAGTTCTCAGAACACTCTACGAGGGAGCCTTTTACAGATGAAGAAACAGGTACAGAGTGAGACTAACTTGTCCACGGGCCAAGACTAGTGACTTCCCTCCAGGACTACATCAGGCTTTTTATTCCAGCAATGCAGGGATTCTCATTACAAGGAGATCTATAGTGTAATAGAGTACAACAGGCTTAACAAGGAAAACAAGATCATCTTAATACAAAAGAAGGCATTCAAGAAAGAGTGATACCTCTCTTAAAAATATTACAAAAAATAGAAGCAGAACATCTGTTTATACTAAGAAGTATGTATTTCAAAGCAATGCATTTCTGTTAAAATTTAGGTTCAGAGTACGGATTCTTCAATTCTACCTATTAGCAACCAAAAGAGAAATCATCTAGGAATACTTAGGACATCTGAAAGCCTTTTCTTTTCTACAAAGAGTATGTCTGTGTTTGAAAATGTTGAAGAAATAATCTCTTTTGTCATAAATTCTCTCATACACAAATTTTAATGGCTGCATAATATTCCATCAAAAGTATGTACTGTGTTGGTCACTTAAGGGACATGTTTTCCCTTTTTTTCTTCCTTCCTTCCTTCCTTCCTTCCTTCCTTCCTTCCTTCCTTCCTTCCTTCCTTTTCCCTCCCTCCCTCCTTCCTCTCTTTCTTTTTTTCTATTATAGTCATGCAAAAAATATATTTGTCCCTAAACCCTCTTACACAGCCTTGAATGTGAATTTAGGTCAAATTCCTAGAAAACAGCTCCAATTTTTTTTACATTTCCTGCCAAACTTCCTGCCAAGAATATCTGCACTAATGTGTGCTTCTTCCAGTATGTAGGAAACTGCTATTACTTCCACACTCACATTTCCAATAGTTTAAATGAGATATGTGCATGATTCTATGAAGATGTTATAGAAACTGATAGTTCACATGCATCATGCTCCTGAATAAGAGGAAATACGTGCCACGAAGCTGTCAGTTCCTCCCAAAATAGTTCACAAATTTAATCCAGTGCCAGCAGGAGTTTTCTTAGAATTTACCTCAGTGTTCTTAAAAGGAGCAGGGAGAACATCAGTAAATGTTATAAAAGGGAAGAGTGAGGACAGGGGCCAATTCTCATCAGATTTTTATAAAAGCCGTAACAGGAGCACCCGGGTGGCTCAGTCATTAAACATCTACCTTGGGCTCAGCTCATGGTCCCAGGGTCCTGGGATCGAGCCCTGCGCTGGGTTCCCTGCTCAGTCAGGGGTCTGCTTCTCCCTCTCCAACTTCCCCTACCTGCATTCCCTCTCTGGCTGTCGCTCTCTGTGTCAAATAAATAATAACTTTAAAAATGAATGAATGAATGAATGAATGAATGACAGTTATAGTCAAAGCGTCCAGGGACGGAGGTCTCAGCAGCTGATAAAACCTTGTGGAACTGAAGGCTGTGGCAGTCACTTCATTCCAAAATGTGAATTAATTAAGAGCAGAGAGAAATCCAAATGTAGGCTTGTTATTTTCCACAGAAAGGCCCCCACAGAAACTGGATACACTGTCAGTGGGCCTAACTGCCCCTCTCCTATCTCAGAACTGACTGAAGAGGATAAAAACTGCTCTGTTTATATCGTACTATTAACTTTGTAAAGGGCTTCCTAGCACCCAAGCCGAAGGCACAGACGGGACCAGGAGGCACAGCAGTAGCTCCTGATGAAACTCAGATTTCCCCTAATTCCAGAGCATGTGTGCCACTGTGGCTAGTGCTGGCTGTGGCGGAGACTGCTGACTTCAAGGCGAGAAAATGGAGCCGTTTGTGCCCCCCAAACTCAACATTTTTTAATATCAGGGCTCCATCCTTGGCTGCTCTTGTTTAAAACACGAGGTCACTCTCCTGTAAAAGCACAAGCTCATTTGCTTAAACCAATCTGTGGGAAACTTTCCCATAGAATGTTGTTCCACAGGCTTTCCCATTTAAATTATGTGAAAGAAGGATGCCAACAACACAGAAGGAATCTGAGAGACACCCACTCACCCACCCACGCAGATGCTCCCACACAACAAAACTAAACCAGTTGGCCTTGACGCCCAGGCCCTCGGAGTTCAAAGCACGAGCCACCTTGGAGTTCCCACCATCCAAAGAGGACCTTGGCTGTTTTCCTTTGAAGTGATTCCTTTGAAGGTCAAGGTAAAGGGGCCATGTTGACTCAAGAAATTGCTAATCTATAGAAGGATGTGGCCTCTGCTCCATCACACATTTGTAATGTTCACATGAGGTTAACAAAACAAATGGTTTTGCCTGTAATGCGTGAGCTGGGGACAGCCTGTCTTTTCCACTTGTCTCCATCACAGGAACATTCCTTCAGGAAAAGGTGAGACCCAGGCTAAGAAGGCACGCGCAAAGTTCAAAAGCCAGTTACGGGGCTCATTCCGAGCCTCCTGCATCTCTGCGGTCATGCAGTCAGCCCTGGTGTCCCGCTACTGGCTGCTGTGTCTCGCCACCAAGACTGTCTTTGGAGACAGAAGATCTGCGTCAAATTCTGACTCCTTTGTCCCTGACTCCCCACAGTTTCTCTTCTTGATCTGCCTCATACAAATTCCTATTGAAGAATTTCCTCAAACAAGCTGAAAATGTAAAAACAAACAGACAAACAAAAACCCCAAAGCACCCCAATCCCAAAAAATGCAAAAGAAACTTTTTGAGCATAGAACCCAGAAGTAAGTAGGACTTAACAAGCTGGATTCTAAGAAGTAAAAACCTTGGCATCCAAGAGAAACACCATCACTGAGATGGGCTGAGCCTGGGCAGAATTTTTCTGGGGTAGCAAGTAGTAAAGTGTTGAGCAGGTTCAGTCACGCTCCAGAAACCCTCCCAACTATGCAACAAACATCACTAGAATCGCACCGGATGTATCATTCATTTGGGCATCTTCAGAACCCAGCGCAGGCCTTGGCATACATCAGTCAAATCTGGTTAATCAGGAAATGCAGCATGTTCTCTCCACACTCGTCCCTACCCTCATCCACACAGATATTCGGTCTAAATGGTGGGTATACCCAGAATGATGTGGATCAAAGATTGAATCTGAAGGCATTTCTCCACCTGGAGAGAGTGGGTTGTCTGGCAGCATCTAGAAACTGGAAATACCAGATAATTACAAGAAACTTTGATCAAATATTTTGTTTTGAGGTTGATGCAGGTGACATGCCTCCCCTAACTCCACCCCCTGGCTAAAAGGTCACCCGTGAGATTTGGAATGGATGTTGCATACGCCAGTCACCAAATGGCCTGCTTCAGAGCCCCAAAGGGTCATATGTTTGGATAAAGTCCCTCCAGGCTCTCTGCTGTTGTTTATCTCCAGTCCTAATTCAAGGGGATTCTTCCATCACTCCCCCATGCCCAAGAGAATAGCACCCGGAGAGCTAGGAGATCAACAACAGAGTGTGTAAGGTAGGTGGAGATGGAGTCTATTAGGTAAAAGAACAGGCATGCTTGGGGCTTAAAAGAGTGACCTTGCCTATCCTAAGTTAGGATTTTACCGATGAAGATATGAATATGAATACATATACACATGCATATACATGTAAAGCCATATAAAAATTCACGTATTTGTCTATCATGTACCCATACAGGTGCTTCTAAATCTGGAGCTACTTGTACAGGATATAAATTACATTTCAACACCTACATCAGTGGTGGGGCAAAAAGGAGCCAGTTTTCTCCATAATCATAGCATTTTGTATCATTCCAAAGCACTACATTCGTGGAATCTTCACTAAAACTCTGTAAGGTAGGGACAGTAAAAATCACTTTCCCCAGGTGAAGGTAAGGTGCATGCCTGGATCCTTCGGAGGGCTGAATCTCTCCTCCCCCCGGAACCGGAGGGCCTCAAGCCACATGGGACGCTCTCCCTAAGCCCCTCGTGGTCTGGACTGTCAAGAAGTGTCGAGAATGCCCTTTATCCGATTCCGCCACATGTCCTCCTGGGTGGGTGGTGGGATTGTCACCCTGCAGCCCTTCAGGCCATCCTGTGAATGAAGGCGCCTATGTGGATGTTCTGAAGAAATCTGTCAGAGATTGCTGAATCCAAACGTGGACACTGGATGGGCCAGTGATGTGACCACCATTTGGTCGCCTCCAAAGATGTTGGTTCAGCTGCTTTGGGAGGGATGGGAATGATATCCAGAGATGCTGGGCTAGAGGCCCACTTGGTTTCAGAAGCACGGCTTGATGGTTGTGATTAATTGGGAAGATTGAGGCGGAACAGTTTTGTAGGAGTTAAAGGGGCTGATCTCTTTGAGACCTTGGAAGTCTGATCCTTGAAGGCAGCAGATAATAAGCAGTTGCTCCAAATTTCAGCACACACAGAAAAGCAGAGTTTGCAACAACTGCTGTATATTCAATCTCCCTTCAGTCTGTTCTCTCCGTTGCTACCAGAAGCAAACCAGACACTGAGTCTTTCAACATGATAAAATCTTAATAAGAGTTTTCTTTATGTAGAAGACTAGATGATTTTCCCCTCATTTTTCACTTCTCTGTTTTTTGGTATATTATCCATAAAAACAACTATTCCTCTAGAACACTTAAAGTGTGTTTTTAAAGAGATCCTTACATCCGTTCTTTTGCCCTTAGGATAAAGTATATATTTGTCCCTGAGGCAAGACCCTCCATCTCCATTCCCCACTTCCCCCCCGAGCGTGTGTCCACCACTGAGCCACTTACATACCCTACCCCCCAGCCAGAGGAAACTGCTCCCATCTTCCCCTCCCCAGCCATCCTCCCCCTTGTGCCCTTGTCCCTCTATTGTTCTGCATGGAGGCCTTCCTGTCCCTTGGTCTCCCTGGCAAACACCCAAATATTATCTCCTAAATGGCATCCATTCTGACCCCAGTCACACCCCTGGCTGGTGTCTCATAGTCAACAAATAAATATTTAAAGGTAGCTACTTTGTTTACTCAAAACCTCCTCTTCTCAGACCAAATATTACCAGTTCTTGAAATGACAGTTTCAGGTTCTCTCTTCAAAACTCCTTTACATTTTGCCAGTTTGTCTATGTTTTGGTTAAAAAAAAAATAGGCACATGGGGCATCTGAGGGGCTCAGCTGGTTGGGCATCTGACTCTTGATGTCAGCTCAGATCATGATCTCAGGGTCCTGAGATCAAGCCCCACATCAGGCTCGGCACTCTATGGGGAGTCTGCTTGAGGATTTCTCTCCCTTTTCTTTTCTCCCTCTCCCTGCTCCCTCTCTTGCTCTGATTTTTTTAAAAAATAGGCACACAAAACAAAATAGATGTGGTTTGACCAGCATTTGAAGTAACATGACTATATCTGACTTAAGTTAAAAAGAAAGATCCCATCTATTTCACATGGGATAATATTAACTATGGTTCTTTCATCCTGACCACAGCAACTGATTTTTTTTAACACAAATATAGACTTGTACACTTAACCCTAGAAAAGTTCCTTTTTTAATTTTGCTCTTCCTTGTGGCCTGTCAAGATCTCTTTGTCAAGAACCTGTTTCTATTATCTATATTTATTATCTATAATATCTATATTCTATTTATCTATATTTGCTTGCCTCCTCAGTTTTACATAATCTTCAAATTTATTTCTTCTGTATCTTTAAGCTACCCATCGGTTTAAATCAACGACAAAAGCAAAACTTCCCCCAGCTTGACTTCTATTTATTTGATGTAAGTATCCAACCCTTTATGAGTTCTCCTAACTGCTCTTGAATCCACTTCATTATTTCCCCATTTGTTCCACACAGATATTGAGAGATGTTTTACCAATCTTACTGAAGCTTAGATATGTTGATAGAGTTGTCTTGCAGCCCTGTACCAAATGAAAGGTATTCATGGTCCAACCATTGGCATTGACTTATTGCCGCAGAACCAAACACAGTGGAAGATGTAATGGTATATGTGCCATAGTTGAAGCCCGTGAGAAGCTTATGTGGTAGCAAACAGGCACACACAGAAGGAGATCAAAGGGAGCATGATCCATCAGTGAGAAAGTACCACGCAAGGTCTTGCAGATCTGACTTGTGCAGAGACTAGATCAGGTCAACAGAGCAAGGGAGAGTCACAGGACTCTTGAGCTGGAAGAGACATTAGGAATCACGTAGGTCTGAGTTTATTTTGTTAAGGAACCTGCTCAAAATCACCCATCTTGTGTGATAGAGCTGGGTCTACTGGACCCAAATTCAATGCATTTTGACTGTACCCTCCTGCCCTGGCTGACATTTTTTTTTTTTTTTAAGATTTATTTATTTGATAGAGATCACAAGTAGGCAGAGAGGCAGGCAGAGAGAGAGGAGGAAGCAGGCTCCCTGCTGAGCAGAGAACCCGATGCGGGCCTTGATCCCAGGACCCTGAGATCATGACCTGAGCTGAAGGCAGAGGCTTAAACCCACTGAGCCACTCAGGCGCCCCTGGCTGCCATTTCTAATTTACCTCTCAACACATGTGTATCTTAAAACAGGATTAAAATTACATGTAAAAGTAAGCTTCAGATTTTAACTCATGGCAAAATTCTTTATGACTAAAGAATAATAGACACTTAATGTTCAATTAACCAGTGTTAATGTTGAATTAACTAGACATTTTCATTGAATTTGGGCTCCAATCTTCTCCTGTAAGAAACTCAAAAATATTTGCTAATATTTGGAAAAGACGTATCCGAGAAAGGACTGCTATTCAAAAGAGACACAGAGCCCTTAGAACTCAACAATAAGAAAACAAATGAAAAGTGGGCCTAAGGCCTGAACAGACACGTCACCAAAAAAGAAAGACAAATGGCAAATAAGCATATGAAAACATGTTCTACATCATAAGTCACCGGGGAAAAGATATGCCAACTGAGGAAGCTAATCAGTTAACAATAAATAGTACTGTACATGCCTCCCATCACGCTCTCCACTGATCTCGGGAGGGAAGCTCTGTGCATGCAGCACCCCACTCTCCACTCCTCCCCATTCTCTGGGGAGGCTCCCCTAAATTGTCTACTACTTTGTTTTCTTTCCTTTTTTCTTTTCTTTTCTTTTAAAAAAATATTTAATTTATTTATTTGACAGAGAGAAACACAGCGAGAGAGGGAACACAAGCAGCGGGAGCGAGAGGGAGAAGCAGACTTCCCGCTGAGCAGGGAGCCTGATGCGAGGCTTGATCCCAGCACTCCGGGATCATGTCCTGAGCTGAAAGAAGACACGTAACGACTGAGCCACCCAGGTGCCCCTTTCTTTCTTCTTCTTTTTTTTTTTTTTTAAGATTTTATTTTTAAGTAATCTCTACACTCAAAGTGGAGCTTGAACTCAGAACTCCAAGATCAAGAATGCTCCATCAACTGTTAGCTAAGTGCCCCTGTCCATTACTTTCCTTCCTTCCTTCCTTCCTTCCTTCCTTGCTTCCTTGCTTCCTTGCTTCCCTCCTTCCCTCCTTCCCTCCCTCCCTCCCTTCTCACCACCTTTCAATTTTAATTCATGATCTGGACTGTAACAGAATTAGCAACAGATGAAAACCATACTATTTCATTCTACTCCTTTTGGAGAAATACAGGAATGAAGTTGATATTTAAGACATAAGAGGACACATTCAACTTAGGGGGAAAAAAGAAACATCCTGAAGGAAAAAAACCCAAGAGGCCCTGGTGTCATGCTCAATGAATAAACTAGATAAATGGAAAAACAAGGTAATTAAGAGCTAAATACTGGATTTGCTTATTTGCAAACTCTAACAAAATAAATCTTTTATGAAATCTAAGAAACACACACATTCCCCATAATATTAGAAAGGGAACAACTCACCTAAAGAATATAAACAAATTAAATGACATATTAATAAATATAAAAACCTCCATGAAGTTATTGTTCCAGAAAGCATTAACTAAAAGTAGAAATCTTGGAAGAATTAATACCTGTGGAAGTAACGGAGGATGCTATAGAACCCTCCCCAGAAGGAACACCGACAAGGGGTTCACTACCAACTACAGCCAGCCTGCCTTCCACACATTAAACAATTGATAATGCCTGTGGTGTGTAAGACTTTCCAGAGCACAGAAAGATGAGAAATTGCCTAATTTCTAGGCCCTCATTCCATACCTGATCAAGATAGTGAAAAGAATTTAAAAACTGGAGACCAATAAAAACAAAGAAAAAGACTAACCTCTCTTTTTTTAAAAAAAAGATTTATTTCCTAAGAGAGAGAGAGAGAACAGTAGCAGAGGAAGAGGGGCATGAGGAGGGAGAATCTCATATAGACTCTGCACGGAGCATGGAGCCCAACCTGGGGCTTGATCTCATGACTCTGAGATCATGACCCGAGCTGTAATTAAGAGTCAGGCATTCAATTGACTGCACCACCCAGGTGCCCCACGAGTAACCTCTTTTGAATGAACAAAACAGCAAGTGGAATTTACTAATACATTAGGAAATGAATATACCAAAATCTAGTTGAGTTATCCCCCAAATATAGGAAGGTTCCACATAAGAAAATGTATTAATATAGCAGGTTAATTTTTAAATATGCCCCTCAATTAGTTAACTTCAAAACTTTAAATAGGACTAGAAATCTATTTCCCTAAAAATGTTAAGTATATCTATTCCAAAGAACTAATTAACATTATATTAGATGTATAGAAAATGTTTTTGGGAAATACTAAATTAATAGATTTTATTTCCCCTTTGGAATCTTATTCCCTTGGCAGCTTTCCATGTCCTAAACCAGCAGGCAGATATTTGACTTCCATAGCTGGGCAGAGAAATGTTTCAAAGTCTTTTTTTCCCTCTCCTTTTGGTTTAACAAGAACCCAGCCTGGATGACAGTTCCCCAAGTTCTCCCACAGAATGACAATAGGCCTTGAAGCTGATGCTCTTTGGTTGCGGTGCAAGGCTAGGGGGTGGGGATGTGGTCTGGGGCAAGGAAATGACAGATGGGAAGCAAAAGCTTACTGTCTCCAACTCAAAGCTGTGGAAGGGAGAGGAAAGAGGGCAGAGGGGAGAAAGTTTGAAAGATAGAGATACATACTCCAAACTCTCTTCTTTGGATGTCTTTAAAGGCTGGGATATATGAAGCAGGGATTAGGCAGAGTGAGCAAAACTCCAAAGACTCTTGTTTAGACATCTGGGGCAGCCACCTACAGATGGTGCCTTCACTGACAGGAAGGGGGAGGCCCAGGTCTAGCGTCATCCCAGAGAGGGAAGGATCTCTCCTCCAGGTTCCTTCCTTAGGGGAAGATCTGAAAGGAAGGGAGAGGACTGGAGAGTCAGTGATCCTGCCAGGGACTCTTCCTCCTGGGAGGAGGCTGATGACTGCAGCAGAGCTGAAAGAAGACCGGTGGAATGGAATTCTGAGCGTCTACCTATAGGTTCAGAGGTTGGGTCACCAGAC
Organism: Spilogale gracilis; assembly: GCA_004023965.1. NCBI lineage: Eukaryota > Metazoa > Chordata > Mammalia > Carnivora > Mephitidae > Spilogale > Spilogale gracilis. The sequence continues at coordinate 42,206 of PITA01003569.1, forward strand.
TCTGCCTGAGCCACCAAGGAGACCAGAAACAGCCCTCACCTGTCAATGCCCACAAGGTTGACAGTCACTAGACAATGAGGGGCACCTCGGGAGAGATTAATGAGGATCTGAAGTTTCCACATACATCTGAGAACTTCTTTCCACTAGCAGGAGACACAGGCAGCCAGCCACGAGATGGGGGATTGTGCAATCCTTGGGGGTAACAATGAATCTCATCAGTGCAGTGAGATATATCACAGTGTGGAGGAAACATGTCCTCAGGCTCGTGATCTGAATATTCGTCTTGTTAGCACCAATTGATGACAAAGCTAAACTTCAAGATAAAAAGCTGAAGATAAAGAGAATATTCCATCGCTGGAAGGACACCAACCTTCTAAGTTTTGAAAATGTGAGACAAATTCAAGAGGAAACAATTGAAAAGTCCCCATAAGCAGTCTAAGAGCTTCTGCCTGATAACATAAAAATAAATGTGGAGCTTTAAAAAATAGTCTTGTTCGGGGGGGGGGAGGGGGGAGTAAAAAGTCTTTGAAGTGTAATACATAAAGGATCCTTCCTTGACAAAATAAAGAAAATTTATCTTTTAACGTATGCAGCATTCATAACATTGTGAGTAGCGGTAAGATATTATTCCTCTTAAAATAAAGAAAGCCTGTGGCTGCTTGCTTTTATTATTATTTGATGTTGTTTTTAAATTGTGGGTAATACAATAAAACACATGATTAAAATAAAAGATGTAGAGATTATATATGAAAAGATGAAACTATGGTTCTGTGATGTGATACTCCCCAAACCCCAAGAGAATCAGCTGAAAATCCTTCAGAGGGTGGCTCCCAAATTTATCTACAAATCAGAATCATTGGGAAATGCCAAAAACTCCTGGTGTTCACACTTCATCTCAGAGACTGAAATTTAACTGGTTGGGGGTTGGCTTGGGCTTTGGAATTTTTAAAGATCTCCAGATGATTCTTTTTTTTTTTTTTTTAATGTACAAACAAGTTTGATAATGGCAGCCTTATAATTAATAAGCGAGCCCAATAAATTGGTTGCATTGAAGAAAGATATACAAAAATAAATAGATTTCTTATCCTAGAAATAATCAGAAAACACCACAGGAAAAAAGGATCCCGTCTATAATAGCAACAAACACGTAGGATGCCTGATAATGGTCTTAGCAAGAAAAGTGTGCTATTTCTGCAAAATAAATTATAGCACTATATTGGGAGACATAAAAGCAGTCTCGAATAAATGGAGAGATGTAGTGTGCTCTCAGATCAGTTTATAGATAAAATGAAGTTTCTAGGAGGATTAGAGGGAGAAGAATTAACACATGCAATCCTAAGAAGGTAATTTTACATTTGTGAAGACTCGTTTTTCCAGTTTTAAAACACTGAAAAATAACAACGGAGAGTATCTGCCTTCCTAGGGGCTGAAGTGGATTTATAAATGATATAATTCTAGTCCAAGAATAAGAAGCTTCATAGAGCAGAATAAATAGTTCAGGAAAAGACCCTGGAATATTTTGTTGTTTATATATGCTAAAGACAACACACAGATCAGTGGAGAAAGGAAGTTCCATTCAAAAGTGATACCTTAAAAATTGTTTAACGATTTGAAATTTATGTTGAATTTTCACTCTAACTCAAAATGAAGGTTTAACCAACTGAAGAGTTGAATAAGAAATAAAGTAAAAAACAGAATAAAATATAGGTAAATAATTTTTGATATATGGTTGGGAGAAAAGCTCAAAAGTAATAGAAAAATTAGAAATATCATCTAAAGTTATTATTTTAGATTTAGATGATAAAATATCATCTAAAAATTAGAAATAATTTATTATGTAAAAATTCAAAAACCCATATGTAGAAATAAAACTAAAAGGCAAACTGGAAGAAAACATTTTCCAACAAATGACAAGGATTAATATCCTTAATTCATAAAACATTCTCAAAAGAAAAAATTGAAGTCACAAAATGAAAATGATCAAAAGTCATAAACAAACAACACTCTTAAAACTATATACCAATCATGGGGCGCCTGGGTGGCTCAGTTGGTTGAGCAGCTGCCTTCGGCTCAGGTCATGATCCCGGAGTCCCAGGATCGAGTCCCGCATCGGGGCTCCCTGCTCGGCGGGAAGCCTGCTTCTCCCTCTCTCACTCCCCCTGCTTGTGTTCCCTCTCTCGCTGTGTTTCTCTCTGTCAAATAAATAAACAAAATGTTTAAAAAATATATATATATACCAATCATTAAAATATTTGCAGCCTCACCAACAAACACGGAGTCAACCAATCAAGCACCATCTTTTATTACGTCGGCAAGATAAGAAAAAAAAATGTACCTACCACAGGGGGTGGTTTTATGGGATAGCCAGACACACCCTAATGAGAGTACAGACTGACACTACCTTTCAGAGAGTAAACTGGCAATATATACCTAGAATCTGGGCGCCTGGGTGGCTCAGTGGGTTAAAGCCTCTGCCTTCAGCTCAGGTCATGATCTCCGGTTCCTGGGATCGAGGACCCCATCAGGCTCTCTGCTCAGCAGAGAATCTGCTTCCTCCTCTCTCTCTGCCTGCCTCTCTGCCTACTTGTGCTCTCTCTGCCAAATAAATAAATAAAATCTTAAACGGTTTCTTTTCTCTGACACTTGATCCTACTTGTAAAACTCTACCTTTGCAAATAGGAAGAAAGGGTATTCTTCCAAGAACAGTCTGAAAGATATTATTAGTAATAGAAAAAAAAACAAACTGGGATCAGCCTAAATGTCCTACACCAGAGAAAAATCGTATATCCCAATGATGTCATAGCATGAAACACACATTACTTTTTTTTAAAAAGATTTTATTTATTTATTTGATAGAGAGAAAGCACAAGCAGGGGGAGTAGCAGGCAGAGGGAAAGGGAGAAGCAAGTTCCCCACAGGGCTGGAGGAGCTCAATGTGGGACTCAATCCTAGGACCCTGGGATCATGACCTGAGCCGAAGACAGTCATGTAACCAACTGAGACACCCAGGCGCCCTCACATACATTACTTTTGCTATCAGATAAAAATACTTTCTAACACATATATCAACTTTGTTAAAACTAAACTAGTGATACGTAGTGGAGTTTTTGCCTATTTTAAATTATTTTTAAAATTACATTATTTTATTTTTTCAGTGTTCCAAGATTCATTGTTTATGCCCCACACCCAGTGCTCCATGCAATATTATTTTTAATACAAATACTTGTTTTTACAACCAACAGATGTTAGATTTATTTATTTGAAGATTATTTATTTAAAGACTTTATTTATTTACTTGAGAGAGAGAGCGAGCTCGTGAGTGGGGGGTGATGAGCAGAGGGAGAGGGAGAATGAGAATCTCAAGCAGACTTTGCACTGAGCATGGAGCCCCACATGGGACTTGAACTTACAACCATGAGTTCATGACCTGAGCCAAAACCAGGAGTTCGACACTTGACTGAGCCACCCAGGTTACTTTCATAATCAGAGAGTGTTACTTTTATAATCAGAAATTTTTAAAAAGGGAAAAATATTAAAAAGAGGACCAATGACTACTACTGTTGAAAACCTATATTTATCAAAGCATCAGAATCAATAAATTAATAGGAAAAGGGCAGAATAATTTACATAAAAGGAAGTTAGCATGGTACATATTAAAAATTATTCATATTCAAGTTCACCAGTAATAAAATAAATGCAAGTTAAGTTAAGGCACCAATTCATGACTAAAGTTAAATTAAAAGCATAAAATAATTCCCCTCCGAAAAGTCTGGGGCAGTGTCAATTCCCGATCCTCAGAAACAATTTGATTCCAAGCATCAAGAGTGGTAATCACGTTTATAATCTTTTGAAAACTCAACTTCCATATTGGGATATGCTACTCAGAAAATTATTCCAAAGGAAAAAAGAAAGATAAAGCCATCCACATCAATTTTACTTAGAATATTAAATTAGAATCCATCATAAAGAGCAGGAGACATCATGACACATCAGCCCAAGGGACTGTTAGAGATGCTATAAAATAGAGGAAATTTTTGATTATTATCCTTGAGTGGGGACTAGATGCAGAAGGCAAACTTGTATGCAGACTGACTGACATTGAAAAACAGTCAGAAAAAAATAGAAAGGACAAAGGAGAACAAGAATGTGTTAGGGTGGTAAAATTATATGGAAATTTTTTTGTAATAAATTTGATCTCAATATGACCTTGTTTTTTCAACAATGCACAAAAATCAGAGGGGAAAAAGTAGTAGGGGGGACGAAGGGGAAAACAATATTTATATACTAATTCCCTGTGCACTTAAATGTCAACTGATGATGGGGACCTTCTTTTATATATACCTGTAAAGGAGGTATTACCCTTACTTCCTTGAAGGAGTAAAACAGCAGCCTTAAGAGGCAAATAACCTGTTTGAAGTTACACATTCAAATTTTGGAATGAAGATTTAATCCTGCCCCTGACTCTACTATGCCACCTGCCTCTAAATGTGTGTACACTAAAGGCTTTTATGTGTCTCAGACCTCATCGAGTACGATGAAAATTATGAATGCTCTTGCTCAGGAAAACTCAAATAAATGCATAAAATCTGCATATTTAGCATCCTGGAAAAACTATTAAGAGAGCCACCTTTTATTCTCAGAATTGTTCCAGTTCGGACTTAAATTACATAATTATCTTTAATTATAGGCCGGACAGATTCCTTCTTTTTTCTCCTTTTCCCAATCTCATTGCTATGTCCCTAAATGTCACCACTGATGTAACTTCTTTAATTAAAGCAACCAAAACAGGGAGTTCTCTCCACTTACACAGTGTGGCCAGGGAACTGGTACCCCGGGGCCTGACCAGTTGCCACTGAGTCACAGCTCATCTTGTATCATGTAAGCTGCCTTGACCCTGGGAAGTTGAAAGCACTCCTCTGAAAAAAATTGGACAGCAGGCATTGGGTAGGTTGTGGTTGGGTAGGAGGAAGAACTGGGCCTCTCTCTGTACAGACTCTGGGCAGGACTCACTAGCTGCCCATAGCTGACACCCTGAATACCTGGGTGGGGTGGGGGTTACGAGAAGGTGAGTTCTAGATTGACAGGGTGAGCAATATGGCGCCAACACGAGGTCAGCCACCAGAAGATAACATTTTTGCAGATATCCCAATCGTGGTCCACGGCCATACTTGGTTGGCCTTTAAAGTTGTCTTTTTAAGATAAAGATATTTAAGCAAACACCGAAGCGAGGGTCACAGTCCACTGAAGTGGGAAGGGGGCTGCAGCATCAAAGAGAGAGAGCTGCTTCCCAGAGAGCCAGCACTGGGCATCCTCAGGCTTGCTGGGTGGGAGGCAGACAGGGCCAACGTTTCCCCTCAGCCAGAAGTCCCTCAGGACGTGTGGCTGCTGAGATTCCCACAAAGCAACAAGGCAGATAAGCATCTTGTGCTCAACAACTCTCTTCTCAGATAGAGGGATATGCTAAATCCCAGTGGCAGCGGCAGAGAACAAGGGCTTCAGGAGAGCTGTTGGACCAGACCAACACCATTTGTCCACATCAGACAAAACTGGAGAAACGGATTAGATAGTGGCCCCAGAGGAACTGTGTTAGTCACTGTGAGGCTGGTCTCAGAGGCGTGTTGCTGAGAAGGGTTTGTCCTCAGAGTCCAAAAGAATTGGGGGAAATCATGAAGGATATTACTGAGAAGCACTGTATGGAGGATGGAGGAGATTTTAATGGACAGGAACATGGCGAGGAAAGGCTCCTACTTCTCTCTGACTTAATTTGTCCAAAGCAAGTGTTCTTAACCTGGGGACGTTGGGCTCAGATGAGAAAAAATACATTCTTATTTTCCTTAACTTATCATAGTTATCTTTTTCTTTCATTATGAACATGAGTCTCGCAGCAGAAACAGCATCTGCGACTGTCACCAATCGACATCATAGATATTTCCATACCACATTACAGTTGCAAGTATTTTTTAATCTCTTTATGTTCCTTAATTTTTGGAAATTACAGGAGTTGTGAGGTCTGTGAGTAGATCTTATCTATTTGTTTTCAACACATTAAGTAAGTACATGTAATACTATATCATGAATCTGTTTTTTCAGATTTAAAACATTTTAATCATTGTATTTCAGTATATTGGATTTCCTTTGTCATGTTACATAGTTTATTTTATATACTTAAGAATGCCATTCTGAGATGGAATCTATGGGCTTAGTCACAATGCCAAGGGGTTCATGGCCTAATAAATAGTTAGGACCCCCTGGAAAATAAAACCATTAGCCTACTTAGCTTTTATCTTAAGTTGCTCTTGTAGCTATTACACAATATTTCTGTTGTGAATTGGTAAATAATTGTGGGAAAATGAGCCATTTCCTGTAGGACAGTATTCAATAGATTGTCTCCAAAGAAACTATTTGGCAAAAGTCTATCTTCATCTGAAGAGCTGTTCTTACTTTGAGAACTCCTTTCCTTGCTACAATGTGGCTTCTTCTACTTTTCAACATATGGCTCATGTTTCATATCTGTGAAATGGCTGTAGATCTTATCCCCCCCAAGAAATATGAGTCTTCCACTTCCACCATGGGCTTAATCAACATCTTAGATTTTGCAGTGAGATTTTTTTCCCAGTCTGCTCCACCTATGCTACCTCTCCAGAATAGGTGCTGTGTAAGTATTGCTTATATTTTGGAAATGGTTGCTCAAGTTGATAGGCAAATAGGTTGGAGAGGAGCAAGATGGCAGAGGAATAGGAGCTCTAAATTTCCTCAGGTCCCAGAAATTCAGCTAGATAGTTATCAAAGCATTCTGATCACCTACAAACTCGACAGGAGATCAAAAAGCAGAACAGTATCAATTCTATGAACAGTAAAGTGACCACTTTCTGGAAGGTAGGACGCATGGAGAAGTGAATCCCACGAGATATATGGAAGACAGACTGAGGGGGAGGGGGGCCGGGGGGCGGGAGACGCTGGCTCCTGATAAACAATAGAGCAGCAGGGCACAAAATCAAAACTTTCAGGAGTCTGCTCCACTGAGGGACGGAGCTCCAGAGGCTAAGCATGGAGTGGAGCCTTTGCGGGGACACTGTGGTCTCCGCACCCGTGGGGTCACAGAAGGACCCCAGGTGCCTGAGCCTGGCAAAGCTCCCAGGAATCGGAGCAGGGAATCGGAGCGGAGAACTGGAGCGGGGAAACCGGCGGCAGAGACGGAGCCGAGGAGTGGGCTCTCGGTTTGGGCTTACCTTAAACCGTGATCTGAGGTGCAGTCAGGCCACTGCTCTTCCAGCAGGGACCCTACAAGTGGCAGATCCAGGGAAACTCACCTTTCTTTCCCAGGAGGAGCGGCGCGGGAGCATGTTGCAGGAATCTGCTGGGTTTGGAGACTCCAAAGGGGCCGAGAGGCAGAGATGGAAATGCTCAGTCACAGGCTGGTGACACAGAGCGCGGCCAGAGACCAGTGGGGCAGGCGTGAGTGACGGCTTTCTTCTGGGGGTGCACTGAGGAGTGGGGCCCAAGCTCTGGGCTCCTCTGGGCCTGGAGACTGGAAGGCCGCCATCTTCATTCCTGTCCTCCAACACTGTACGGAAAGCGTTGAGGGAACAAAAGCTCCCGAGAGTGAACTGAGCAGACTGCTTGCCTGGGCCCTGGCAAGGGTGGGGCAGTTCCACCTCTCAAAGGCAAAGACCTTTGAGAATCACTGCAACAGGCCCCTCCCCCAGAAGATCAGAAAAAACACCCAGCCAAGACCAAGTTCGATGATCAATGAGAACTACAAAACTCAGAGCTACAGGAATACAGCACATAGAATTCATAGTGTTTTTTCCCCATGATTCTTTAGTCTTTCAAAGTTAAATTGAAAATTTTTTTTCTTATTCTATTTTTAAAAATTTTCCTCTTTCCTATCTAACCTCTTTTTAACTATTTTATCTTATCAATACCTTTTTAAAAATCTTTCTAAATTTTCACTGTTATAGTCATATTATATCCCTTCATTGTATTTAACCTTTTTTTTGTATACCTCTAAGTTTTTCTGAAATTCTGGGATACAGTTTTTTCTAACAGAACAAAATATACCCTAAATCTAGCATATGGCTTTGTTCTAGTCTCTAGCCTGATCACATTCTCTCTTTTTTCTCCTTTTTTCAATCAACTTCTTATCAATTAATTTTTAAACATCTTTTTTTTAATTTAAAAAAAAAAAGAATAAAAAAAATTTTCATCTTTAGGGAACCTGTGTGGCTCAGTCATTGGGCATCTGCCTTCAGCTCAGGTCATGGTCCCAGAGTCCTGAGATCAAAACCCACATCGGGCTCCTTGCTCGGCAGGAAGCCTCCCTCTCCCACTCCCCTGCTCCTATTCCTGCTCTTGCTGTTTTTCTCTCTGCCAAATAAATAAATAAATGAATATTCATCTTTACAGTCATATTCCATCCTTCCATCGTGTTTACCCTTATTTTTGTATATATATGTTTTTCTTTCTTTAGAACTTTAGGAGGCAGTTTCTTCTAAAACAGCAAAATACACCCAAAATCAACTGTGTGTCTCTGTTCTATTCACCACTCTAATTATATATCCCCCTTTCTTCTTCCTGTGGATTCACGTCTCTTCTGATTTGATTAGTGTATACTTTTCTGTGGACGTTGCCACCCTTTTAGTATTCTGTTCTCTCATTCATCTATTCTTCTCTGGATAAAATGACAAGGCAGAAAAACTCACCCCCCCCCAAAAAAGAAAAAAAAGAACAAGAGGCAGTACCAATGGCTAGGGACTTAATCAATAGGGACATTAGTAATATGTCAGAACTAGAGTTCAGAATGATGATTATCAAGATGCTAGCTGGGCTTGAAAAAAACATGGAAGATACAAGAGAATCACCTTCTAGAGAAATAAAATTCTTTTTCTGGAGAAATAAAAAGACTAAAATCTAACCAAGTTGAAATCAAAAAAGCTATTAATGAGATGCAATAAAAAATGAAGGCTCTTACTGCTAGGATAAATAAGGCAGAAGAGAGAATTAGTGATATAGAAGACCAAACAATGGAGAATAAAGAAGCTGAGAAAAAGATAAACAACCACTGGACCATGAGGGAAATATTTGAGAGATAAGTGACACCATAAGATGAAACAATATTAGAATAACTGGGATCTCAGAAGAAGAAGAGGGGGAAGAAGGTAAATTGGAGCAAATTATAGCAAAGAACTTCCCTAATTTGGTGAAGGGAACAAGCATCAAAACCCAGGAGGCACAGAGAAACACCCTCTCAAAATCAATAAAAATAGGCCAACACTTCGTCATCTAATAGTAAGACTTACAAGTCTCAGTGACAAAGAGAAAAATCCTGAACCAGCTCAGGACAAGAGGTGTGTAACATACAGCAGTAGAAATATTAGATTGGCAGCAGACCTATCCAGAGACCTGGCAGACCAGAAAGGATTGGCATGATATATTCATAGCACTAAATGAGAAAAATATGCAACCAAGAATACTATATCCAGCTATACTGTAACTGAAAATAGAAGGAGAAATAAAAAGCTTCTAGGACAAACAAAAAACAAAAACAAAAACAAAATAAAACAAAAAACAAAAAACAAACACCAAAAGAGTTGGCAAACACCAAACCAGCCCTACAGGAAATATTGAAAGAGGTCCTCTAAGTGAGGAAAGAGCCTAAAAGTAACACAGACCAGAAAGGAACAGAGATAATATACAGTAGCAGTCACCTCACAGGCAATATAATGGCACTAAATTCATTTCTTTCAATAGTTACCCTGAATGCAAATGGGCTAAATGCCCCAATCAAAAAACACAGGGTATCAGAATGGATTTAAAAAAACAAGACCCATCAATATGCTGTCTTCAAGAAACTCACTTTAGACCCAAAGACACCTCCAGATTTAAAGTGAGGGGGTGGAAAACAATTTGCCATCAAAAGAAAGCTGAGGTGGCAGTCCTTATATCAGATAAATTAGATTTTAAGCCAAAGACTATAGTAAGAGATGAGGAAGAAGATTATATTATACTTAAAGGGTCTGTCCAGTAAGAAGATCTAACAATTTTAAATATCTATGCCCCTAACATGGGAACAGCCAATTATATAAACCAATTAATAACTAAATCAAAGAAACACATTGACAATAATATAATAATAGTAGGGGATTTAACACCCCCTCACTGAATCGGACAGATCATCTAAGCAAAAGACCAACAAGAAAATAAAGGCTTTAAATGACACACTGGTCCACAGGGACATCACAGATACATTCAGAACATTTCCCCCCAAAGCAAAAGAATACATATTCTTCTTTAGCATGCAGGGAACATTCTCCAGAATACATCACATCCGGGGTCACAAATCAGGTCTCAACCAGTATCAAAAGATTGGGATTATTCCCTGCATATTTTTGGACCACAATGCTTTGAAACTAAAACTCAACCACAAGAGGAACGTTGGAAAGAACTCAAATACATGGAGACTAAAGAGCATCCTACTAAAGAATGAATGGGTCAACCAGGAAATTAAAGAAGATTTTTAAAATATTCATAGAAACAGATGAAAATGAAAACACAACTGTTCAAAATCTTTAGGATATACAGCAAGGTGTCCTGAGAGGAAAGTATATAACAATAGAAGTCTTTCTAAAGAAACAAGAAAGGTCTCAAGTACACAACCTAACCCTACACCTAAAGGAGCTGGAGAAAGAATGGCAAAGAAAGCCTAAACCCAGCAGGAGAAGAGAAATAACAAAGATCAGAGCAGAAATAAAGGAACTAGCTACCAAAAGAACAGTAGAACAAATCAACAAAACTAGGAGCTGGTTCTTTGAGAGACATAAGACTGATAAACCCTTGTCCAGATTTATCAAAAAGAAAAGAGAAACAACCCAAATTAATAACATCATGAATGAAAGAGAGACCACAACCAACACCAAAGAAATACAAACAATTTTAAGAACATATTATGAGCAACTGTACACCAGCAAATTTGACAATCTGGAAGAAATGGATACAATCCTAGAGATGTATAAACTACCAAAACTGAGCCAGGAAGAAATAGAAAACCTGAACAGACTCATAACCAGTAAGGGGATTGAAGCATTAGTCAAAAATCGCCCACAAACAAGAGCCCAGGGACAGATGGCTTCCCAGGCGAATTCTACCAAACATTTAAAGAGGAATTAATACATATTCTCCTGAAACTGTTTCAAAAAAAATAGAATGGAAGGAAAACATCCAAGCTCATTTTATGAGGCCAGCATTACCTTGATCCCAAAACCAGAACCAGACAAAGACCCCATCAGAAAGGAGAATGAAAGATCAATATTACTGATGAACATGGATGCAAGAATTCTAACCAAAATACTAGCCAATAGGATCCAACAGTACATTAAGAGGATTATTCACCATGACCAAGTGGGATTTATTCCCGGGCTGCAAGGTTGGTTCAACATCCACAAATCAATCTATTTGACACAATACATTAATAAAAGAAAGAACAAGAACCACATGATCCTCTCAATAGATGCTGAAAAAGCATTTGACAAAGTACAGCATCCTTTCTTGATCAAAACTCTGCACAGTGTAGGCATAGAGGCATTACATACCTCAATATCATAAAAGCCATCTAGGAAAAACCCACAACGAATATCATTTTCAATGGAGAAAAACTGAGAGTTTTTCCCCTAAGGTCACGATCATGATAGGGCTGTCCACTATCACCACTGCTATTCAACATAGTATTGGAAGGCCTAGCCTCGGCAATCAGAAAACAAAAATAAATCAAAAGGCATCGAAATTGGCAATGAAGAAGCCAAACTCTCACTCTTTGCAGATAATATGATACTTTATGTGAAAAGTCGAAAAGACTCTACTCCCAAACTGCTAGAACTCATACAGGAATTCAGTAAAGTGTCAGGATATAAAATCAATATACAGAAATCAGTTGCATTTCTATACACCAACAGCAAGACAGAAGAAAGAGAAATTAAGAAGTCAATCCCATTTACAATTGCACCAAAACCATAAGATACCTAGGAATAAAACTAACCAATGAGGCAAAAAAATCTGTACTCTGAAAACTATAAAGTACTCTTGAAAGAAATTGAGGAAGACACAAAGAAATAGAAAAACGTTCCATGCTCATGGATTGGAAGAACAAATATTGTAAAAATGTCTATGCTACCTAGAACAATCTATACATTTAATGCAATCTCTATTAAAATACCATCAACGTTTTTAAAAGAAATGAAACAAAAAAATCCTAAAATTTATATGGAACCAGAAAAGACCCAGAGCAATGCTGAAAAAGAAAACCAAAGTCGGTGGCATCCCAATTCTAGACTTCAAGCTCTATTACAAAGCTGTAATCATCAAGACAGTACGGTACTGGCACAAAAAAAGACACATACATCAATGGAACAGAATACAGAGCCCAGAAATAGACCCTCAACTCTATAGTCAACTAATCTTCAACAAAGCAGGAAAGAATGCTTAATGGAAAAAAGACAGTCTCTTCAACAAATGGTGTTGGGAGAATTGGACAGCCACATGCAGAACAATGAAACTGGACAATTTCCTTATACCACACACAAAAATAAGACTCAAAATGGATGAAAGCCCTCAATGTGAGACAGGAATCCATCGAAATCCTTGAGAAGGACACAGGCAACAACCTCTTCGACCTCAGCCATAGCAACTTCTTCCTAGAAACATTGCCAAAGGCAAGGGAAGCCAGGGGAAAAATGAACTATTGGGACTTTATCAAGATCAAATTTTTTGCACAGCAAGGGAAACAGTCAACAAAAGCAAAAGACAACTGACAGAATGGGAGAAGATATTGCAAATGACATATCAAATAAAGGGCTAGTATCCAAAATCTATAAAGAACTTATCAAACTCAACACCTAAAGAGCAATTAATCCAATAAAAAATGGGCAGAAGACATGAACAGACATTTCTGCAGACATCCAAATGGCCAACAGACACATGAAAAAGTCCTCAACATCACTCAGCATCAAGGAGATACAAATCAAAACCACAGTGAAATACCACCTCACACCAGTCAGAATGGCTAAAATCAACCAGTCAGGAAACAACAGAAGTTAGTGAGGATGCAGAGAAAGGGGAACTCTCTTACACTGTTGATGGGAATGCAAGCTGGTGAAGCCACTCTGGAAAACAGTATTGAGGTTCCTCAAAAAATTGAAGCCAGAGATACCCTCTGACCCAGCAACCACAGTACTGAGTATCTATCCTAAAGTACAAATGTAGTGATATGAAGGGGCACATGCACCCCAATGTTTATAGCAGCAATTTCCACAATAGCCAAACTATGGAAAGAACCTAGATGTCCATCAACAGATGAATGGATAAAGAAGATGTGGCACACACACACACACACACACACACACACACAATGGAATACTATGCAGCCATCAAAAATGAAATCTTGCCATTTGCAACAACTAGATGGATGGAACTAGAGGGTATTATGCTGAGAAAAATAAGTCAAGCAGAGAAAGAGAACTATCATATATCATATGATCTTTCTGATATGAGGAATTTAAGAGGTGGGGTGGGGGATCATGGAGAGAAGAGAGGGAAAAATGAAACAAGATGGGACTGGGGAGGGAGACAAACCATAAGAGACTCTTAATCTCAGGAAACAAACTGAGGGTTGCTGGAGGGGAGAAGGGTGGGAGGGATAGGGTGGCTGGGTGATGGACACTGTGGAAGGTATATACTATGGTGAATGCTGTGAATTGTGTAAGACTAATGATTCACAGACATGTAGCCCTGAGAAAAATAATACATTACATGTCAACTTTTAAAAATTCACTTAAAAAAAGATGATAGGCAAATGCACTAGAATACACTAGAATCAGACCTTCAGAGTCTATAAGGAATATGGGAGGAAGATGGGGACATAGATGATAACACCAGTGGATATAATAATGGATAGCATGTTGAAAGCTACTATACTTTATACAAATTCTTACTTAACTCTCTCTATAGAGCAGTTGACATATATGTTCAGATTGAATTAGAACAAGGCAGATTGAATTAGAACAAGGCAGATAGTAATATGAAATAACATTTTACCAGTGAGGAATTAAGCCATGAGGAGGTTAAGTAAAGACATGTAGATAATAATGACAAAGCCAAAGTCTGAATCCATGCTGTTTTCACATTTCATGCCCTTAACAATTATGCTAATTTGCCTTTCTAGATTTGGAAATCTTTCTATATATAGAAAATCCTGAAGTCTCCATCAAAAAACTATTAGAACTGATAAAATCAAAAAAGATGCAGGATATAAAAATCAATGAACAGAATCTATTGTATTTCTATACACTAATAATGAAGCAGCAGAAAGAGAAATTAAGAAAATAATCCCATTTACAATTGCACCAAAAAGAGTAAAATATCTAGGAATAAACCTAAGCAAAGAGGTGAAGTACCTGAACTCTGAAAACTATAAAACACTAATAAAAGAAATTAAAGATGACACAAAGAAATGGAAAGACATTCTATGTTCATGGATTGGAAGAACAAATATTGTTAAAATGTCTATACCGGGGCGCCTGGGTGGCTCAGTTGGTTAAGCGACTGCCTTTGGCTCAGGTCATGATCCTGGAGACCCGGGATCGAGCCCCACATCAGGCTCCCTGCTCGGCGGGAAGCCTGCTTCTCCCTCTCTCACTCTCCCTGCTCATGTTCCCTCTCTGTCTGTGTTTCTCTCTGTCAAATAAATAAAATCTTTTAAAAAAAATGTCTATACCACCCAAAGCAATCTACAGATTTAATGCAGTCCCTATCAAACTACCACCAGGATTTTTTTTTTTGCAGAATTAGAACAAACAATCCTAAAATTTGTATGAAATGACAAAAGACCCTGAATAGCCAAAGCAACCTGGAAAAAGAAAAACAAAACTGGAGATGTCATAATTCCAGACTTCAAGTTATATAACAAAGTCATGGTAATCAAAACAGTATGCTGTTGGTACAAAAATAGGCACCTAGATCAAAGGGACAGAACAAAAAACCCAGAAATAAACCCACAATTATACAGTCAATTAACCTTTGACATAGCAGGAAAGAATATCCAATGTGAAAAAGACAGTCTCTTCAACAAGTGGCGGTGGGAAAACTGGACAGCTACATGCAGATGAATGAAACTGAACCATTTTCTTATGCCATACACAAAAATAAACTCAAAAGCAATTGAAGACATAAATGAAACCCCCCCAAAAAAATTCTAGGAGAGATCACAGGCAGTAATTCTCTGATATCGGCCATAGCAACAGGTTTCTTGCTATATCTCAAGAGGCAAAAGAAAAAAAATGAAAAATAAACTATTGGGACTACATCAGAATAAAAAGCTTCTGCACAGCAAAGGAAACAATCAACAAAATTAAAGAGCGATCTACAGAATGGGAGAAGATATTTGCAAATGACATATCTGCTGAAGGGTTAGACTTGGGAATCTTTCCAGATCTCTAAAATCTACAAAGCAATGTAGAAATGGAAGATATTGTGTATGTGATGCTAAGATTAAACAGATTACCAAAAGTAAGAGCTGAAAACTCAGAGAATTGTAATGTGATCATTACCCATTTCAAAAGACTGGACTATAGGTAGACCTTAAATGCTGAAGCTTCTGCTCAAATAAACTTGGCAAAGGAAGAGAGAGTCTCGAGGACAGAAATTAGACTAAGATTAAAGTTAGAAGTGTCTGTCATTGGGGCGCCTGGGTGGCTCAGTCGTTCAGTGTCTGCCTTTGGCTCAGGTCATGATTCCAGATTCTGGAATGGAGCCCCGTCTTGGGTTCCCTGCTCAGTGGGGAGTCTGCTTCTCCCACTGCCTCTGCCTGTTGTTCCCCCAGTTTGTACCCTTTCCCTGTCAAATAAATAAATATATTTTTTTAAAGAGTGTTATCTTAAGGAGCTTCTAAAAAAAAAAAAAGATCTCTTAAACATAACAGAGGTCATCAATTCAACCAAAACTAACAACTATTAAGTTTATTTCCTTCCCACTCTGCCTTCAGGCAAACATCTACTGCATAAAACAGTAGTTTAGAACCTTCCTGTTGCATTAGAGATCACACTTACCAAATAAACTTAATCAAATTGGGGGGCATATTAACATAATTCAATTTAAAGTAGATGAAGAAGAATTTGTAGTTTCAAAGAATTTTTATTGTTTCCCCCAAAATTTATAGTGATACTCAAATTTGAGACACTATTTATGGTGGGTCAGCTGTGATACTTGGTTTAGGAGTAACTTTTCCAGAGGTTTTTAAAGTTGGTGGTTTCTGAGCCCTGGATTACCCTGCAGAGATGAGGGATGGTATCCACTGGCATCCCCTTCCCCGAGACCTTGCTGACATGTGGTGATTCTCAGCACACTTATGTCTTCATTGAACAGTGACAGGTGGATATAAATGGTGCATGTCTGAGGGTCACTGGAGCTGCATATCCCACAGTGGACATCGAGTGGAAATAGCCTTCTCCTTGGGTGTACCAATGGCTGTGCCAATCTTTCATTCTCTTTCCCCTCCCTCTGTTCCAGGGTAGGTATTTTCTAGAGCTCACTGTGGTGCACACTGCTAGGAATAAGCCCATGAAGCAATTTGGCTTTTACCCCAGGGAAAATAAAATAAAATAAGAGAATGTATAAAGTCATGTGACTCAGCATGTATGATTCACTAGTCAATTACACATCTTATAGAGCAATGAATACAGACCTGGCTACGGTGTGATTCTGGCGGCATCTTGGCTCTCTGCTATTGAGTTATTGCTGGAACTGTATCAAGGAGTGACCGGGAGGGTGTTTTTCCACATTCTGTCTCCACTCTTCACTTTGGTTGCTGATCAGTATCCTACATTGGTTTGCATGTCAATTGCCCCCAGTTACCAGTGTTACATCATTACAGAGTAGTGGTGACCTCGGCTTTTGTATACCCAGAGTCTTCCTCACCTGAATTTCTTTCCATGGCTCTGACTTCGAGCTTCGTATATTAGTGCGTGCGTGCGTGTGTGTGTATATCCAAAGTGCAGACATGGGGGCCCTACTTCCAGAAAGCTAGTATGTAGTTTAGACTTAGATTTGTGTAGAAGGCCTATGAATTACACTTAGGGAAACCCTGCTGGAGCTAGGGGTCTAATTGATAACCGCGGTTTTCTATGCAATGACAACATGTGACATTTTCTCTTCTCCCACATGTCTCCTGAGGGTATTTCTGGCTGTAGCTGCCTTTACCTGGAAAAAGCTTCTTCCGTGTCAACCAGTTTCTATTATAAGCAGTGGGAAGAGTGGTAGTGGTATGAGTCTGCTCGGGCTACCAAGCGAAATTCCACTGAGTAGGGGCTTCAGCACAAGAAATGTATTTCACACTGTTCTGGAGGCTGCAAAGGCTAAGATCGAGGGGTGAGCTGATCTGGTTCCTGGGGAGAACTCTCCTGCGGCCTTGCAGAATGCTGCTTTCTTGCTACATTTTCTCTAGTGTCTCCTCTTCTAAGGACACTAATCCTTTTGGGTCAGGGCTCCACCCTCATGACCTCATCTAACTTCATTATTTCCTTTTAAGCACACGGTGGGTTAGAGCTTCAATATATGACCTTGGGGGGAGGGGCCAATTTGGTTCATAGCAGTGGACCATCTTAAATTTTGGTGGAAAATAGAACCTTCCTGTCCTGGGAGTTACCAAGCAAAGGTTTCTCCTAGTACTGAAAAACAAAACTAAAAGTAGATAATGTTGGAGGAACCTGGGAGTCGAGGGACACCCACCAGTTTGGGTGGGGGGTGGACAATAAATCAGGACAAACTCTTGGGCCCACATTGTTTCTATGTGCATGAGCTGTGGGCAGCAAGAACAGCTCTGATCCTACGACTGCCCTTTCAACTCAAACATTTCTTGAGAACCATTAAGGACAAGACGTGTAGAGAGCTGTAGAGAAGCAAAGAAGAATCCGACCATTGCTGACCCCAAGATAGCTCAGCTGGGATCAACTAGGGGCAAGGAAGTATAGACAGAATTACTCTGCTATGCAATTTCACCATTGCCCAATACTGTGGGAGCAATCCCTTCTGGAAGGATCAGGGACAGCTTTAGAACAGGGGTTGGGTTCGACAGGCAGAGGCTAAGGAGTGACAGAGAGGAAAGGGAAAAGGGGAGGGGTTTTATAAAGAAGAGGTAAGTCTGAGCAAAGGCCAAGGCTGGCTATAAAATTTGTGGGGTTCAATGCAAAATGAAACCACGAGCCCTCTTGTTGAAAAAAAAAAAGGGAATAAAATGTCTTTGACGATACCAAAATATAAAACTTCTTCCTTTCTTCCACAGCATCTCAACTTGTAATGGTGGTTTTTTGTTGGCTACTTAATGTTGTTCTAAGTATAAATAAATAAATAAATAAATAAATAAATAAATAAATAAAAGTTTAAAAATTACAATTCTGATGTATTAGCATGGATTTTATGGTTCCCTTTTATATTGTGCAGTGCTGATTTAAAATGCTGGCATACAAGCATCTGCACTCCTCTGCAGAAGCGTCAGAATTATGGAATGTTTATTTCATGGTTTGCATGTATATATGCCTCTCGTCACCGGAACACTGGAAACAGGGCACTAAACTGACTCAGCGGCTTTTATTTCACTCTCGGAAAGCACATATCCACCTGCGAGTCTCAACATGCATCTTGCCAACAAGTAAAGAGAGACTGGAAGGACCAGGAGTCATAGGCTCCTTTTCCTTCCGTGTCCTCATTCCCAGCGTTAGCAGTGGGCTACGACAGGGAGGTAACATGAACAAGGGGGAATAGGATAGGGCTCCTGGATCATTTCTGTTTCTTAGAACACTATCATCTTTTTTCTGTCTTGGAAGCCAACTCCTGATACAAACAAAAGGCCTGGCTGTGGGCCTGCCTGCGCACCCCCAATCTCAGTGGCAGAGCTTACACGCTTACCACTGGCTTTGGGTCTCCGTGAAATTCCACTCCCCCTGCACCGCAGGCCCATCAGAGTTGTATGCTCAAGGGTGCATCACAAACCCTACATGCAGGTGGCTGGGGAGGCAGTAATGGAGACACCCATGTGTGGCCTAGCTCCTCTGCTCGTGCGTGCGTTCCAATGACCTATTGGGTTTCACTTAATAAGCACAACTCAGAGATAAAATAGTTAAGAATTTAAACATGCCAACAGTAGAGCATTAAAGCAAGCTCAAGTTCCTTGTGGGGACGGGGTCCTCTGTGACTGCACAGGTCACGCAACCAGGAAGCTGGCCCGGACAAAGACACAGAAATAGAAAGGTAAGTGTGTAGTTTGGGGAAGGTGATGAATCGTGTTTATCTGGACCACAGGGCGTAAGAAAAAGAAGTTGGAAGAGATCCTAGAGAGCCTTGAATGCCATAGCCCCAAGTGTGGGCTTTATTTGAATACAGTGGTGAGGGTGCAGGCTTTGAGTAGGAAACCGGAATTATCTGAAGAGGGCTTTAGGAGGAGAAGAGCTTACAAAGTGGATCAGAGAAGATAACACAGACAAGAGGGAAGGGACCAGCCATGAAGTCATTACAGCAGTGAAAATGAGGTCCAGAATCAGGGCTGTGGCCGGGAGTGAGGAGAGGGGCTCCAGACACAAAGACACACTTTGAAATTCAATTTAGAACAGTCCTTTCTTCACTGCTTTTCTGGTTTTGTTTTCAAACTTTAAAGTTTACTTTAAAAATAAAACTTTCTTTTCCCTTTGGAATTCTGAAGTTTCAGATGTCCGCGAAAAAATTACTTGGGTTTTAGAAATTTACTTTGGAGGCTTAAGGCTGTCAATCAGCTCTTAAGCTATGCCCCAAGTACTGGCAACTCTCAACACTGCCCTCCTCGAAAGCAGTACTAGTTATATCCCAATGCCTGGTGATGTGTTAGGAAGCCATACTTCATGCAAGTAAGGTTTAAATTTTTTCCATCCTAAATCAGTTCCTTTTGTCTATTTCGGACCATACGAAATTGATGTAGTAAGAGTCAAAGAAAACTCTAACTGAAAACATCCTTTTTGGGAATTAGCAGAGTAAGCTCTACCTTCAACTAGTCTTATCAAACCTTTGGAGGCGAGACTGTGAAAAGGCAACCCACGGACGCAGGCAAACCTGCAGGGACCCAGTTAGGTCCTGGCGAGCTGCATGTCAAGTAGTTAGATGACATTGAGCCTCGCCCTGATCAAACTCCCAGTCCCAGATCGGCTCAAGCCACATCTGTGTTTGTTTAATGCATCAAAAAGGCACGTACAAAGGAGGAGGTAGGCAGTTTTCTAGTTCACACCTTGTTAGGAATATTACCTGACAGTGAGTGGGTATAAACATAGGTGGTAGAGAGTCATCAAATGCCTTGTTTGCTTCTGCCCGATAAAGTCAAAATGTTTGCTAAGGCCCAAGTGCCAGATACTCTTCAAAATAGAAAGGATTTATTATTTTGACAGAAACATTTCATGTGGCTTTGAAATGGGAAGTTTTTAAACACTCTGTCCACCACTTCAAACAAAGAGAGGGGCAGAGAGAGAGAGAGAGAGAGAGAGAGAGAGAGAGAGAGAGAGAGAGAAGCAGACTCCCTGCTGAGCAGGAAGCCTGAGTCGGGGCTCGATCCCAGGATGCAGAAATCATAACCCAAGCCAAAGGCAGTTGCTTAGCCAACTGAGCCATCCAGATGCTGCTCATGTAGGGTTTTAAAACACTCCTCAACACAAATTCTGACTCTAAAGATACTGTAAATGTCTCGCTCACCTTTGTCGCTCTGCAGCGCTTGGTTACATTGTGTTATTTCTTGTCTAGTGTTCAAGGATGAGTCAGGTTGTTCGGCTTTCTCCATCCACAGCTCTGCCCCAAGTGGCCGCTGCACCACCAGCCCATGGAAGTGAACTTCTTTTCTGTTGTCAGACTTAGAGACATCAGAAGGTTTGATAGGACACGTCAATGCCTAGGAATGAGGAGTATCCAGAAGGAGATGATGTAGCAATTTGGGGACAATCATCTTGCAGTCCTCGGGGCCCTCAGTGAGTGATAGATAGCAGCACATTATCTTGGTGAAACAGTAATTCTCCGAGAGAACCAATTTTGTCTTCGGGGATGCGGGGCATTTGACAGCACCTGGAGATATTTTGGATTGTCAAGGGTTGGAGAGAGGCTGTCACTGGCTTCTAGTGAGTAGAAGCTGGGAGTTCTGCTAAACATCCCAAGATGCATAAGACAGCCAAGTATCCATTCCAAAATGTTAATAGTGCACTGCTGAGAAACCCTAGTGTAAATTACTATTGATTCAAGGGATACCCTGACCACTGCATCAAACCCTGAAGGACACCCTATGTGAAGAAGCTAATGGTCCAGCTTGTAAGAAGGGACCTGGCATCCAGAGGCCTGACGAGTCTTCCAGGAACTCCCCCCGCACCCTGCCACTGCCTTCCCCTGGTAGGGAACTGCATCTTGAACTGATGACATGTGTGTCTATAGCCAACATCTGTATTTCCGCCTGTCCGATGCCCATTCCTTTCTCCCCCAGGGACAGCACCTTGATTTTAATTTGAGTCACTCTTCCCTTAGCCATACAGTGAACAAGGCACTGAGGTCAGGCCTCTCAGGATCCGTCTCCCAGAAGGAATGACACGAAGATGGCAAACGGAGCTGTACTGAGATTCCAAGAGCAGCTCCTTCACCCCCCCACTTCCAAAATCTGGTACCTCAATTTTATTTTTCCTGGATCTTCCCAGTACATCCCTTGGGTTGTGTGTCTGTTTGTTTGTTTCAGTTCCCAAGAGTAGGCTGTAAACCAGGAACCCAATGCCCCCAGCTCCCTGTTCTGAGCACCCGAGGGACGTCGTGCATTTGAGTGACAGATCTGTGAGCTGCTCCATGGCAAGCGTCCGGGCTCAGGAGCTTGAGAGAGACGGATGGCACACCTGCAGCCCAGAGCCCAGCCCTGCGGCTGAGCGCTCTAGGTCGCCGGGAGGAGTGGTCGGTGCACCATGCTAGGTCCATGGAAAACTCCTCTAAAAAACCCTGGCTGGGTGATGGCCATTGGGGAGGGTATGCACTGTGGTGAGTGCTGTGAATTGTGTAAGACTGATAAAATCACAGACTTGCACCTCTGAAACAAATAATACATTATATGTGAATAAAAATAAATAAATAAATATTAAAAAAAAACAAAAAACAAAACCGCTGACTGATGAGATCTTTGGCTCAGAATAGCAAACCTGGAAAATCGTGAAAGGGACTAAGAAATATAGCCAGACATACCTCAAATTTCTTTCTACTTGTTTAAGGGGCAACTCTGTCAAATAACCGTGTGGACCACGGTACAGGTGTGGGGAGGATGCCGTGAGACGGATGTCTGGTCCTCAGGGATAACTCAGACAGCCCCTCAAAACTGAATGAAGATATCATAAAGTATTTTTTAAACAATTTTGTACTCCGTTCTATTTTTGTTTTTATTTTTAACTACAAAAAAAAAACTTCTCAGTGTACTAAATGTAGACATAAATCTCCCCCTTGCTGCTTCACCCCCTCTCTTCTCTCTTCCCTGAAAGAACAACCACAGGGAAGAGGTTGGCGTCTCATACACCGTGTATGATTCCAGATATCTTATCCTGCCCACCCAAGCTCACCGCTTACTGTTTCCCTTGTGAATCATAAAATCAGAACTCTCCGTGTTCTCCAGCACTTCGCTTTCTTTTGCAGTGTATCTCGGACCTCCTTCTGTGTCAATACAGAGACATCTTATGGCATTACTTCTTTTATTTGTATTTTATATGTGACATCAGCACATGACTGGCTAATTTCTGAATCACTCATAGGAGCCGATTAAAAAATAATGGTGATTCCGGGACCACCTCTGGCCAATCTGGGTTTCTGGACTAAGTGTGGATCTCCTGGCCTGCTGCCCACAATATATCATTGTCGCTGTTACGAAAGAGCAGAAATATGCCTCGAGTATTTCCTCCAACCGTCAAACCTTCAGGGCAAGGAGAAGGACCTGAATGAACTGCTCAGTGGAGAAAGGGAGAAGGCCCTGGCAACACATTCCTCGACCAAATGAGACCCAATGAAATAATGCAGCCAATTTCTCCCACACATCCCCTCCCCTAACCTGCAATCAGCAATAATTTTAGAGAAATAAAGCAAATGGATCGCCGCATTCCTACACGTCTCTTGCACTTGACTATTCTTTGCAGGAGCTACTCAGGACCAAATGTTTGGAAAGGAAGTTGGCTGGCCATGGTGTCTTTTTTTCTTTCTTTTTTCTTTTAACTTATTCTGCTGCAGCTGCAAAATAGGAAAAGAACAAGAAAAATCCAACCTTCCTCAACCAAAAATCTTTCTGGGAAAATTCTTCCAACTCATTTTTTTTTTTTTTTTTTGGAAAACACTTGCATATTATACATTTGTGCTTACATATGCTGAATCTCTTGATAATCCACTGAGACCTTTTAATTTTTCTTTTTTTTGGTTAAGGCTTCAGAGATGTATTTTCTTGCAAATGAGTGGGTCCTCTGGGTCAGAATTAACTGTTGAATTCCTTGGCTTCTATGTAGTCTTAAATGAGCTCTAAGGACAGCTTATTTTCTTAGGGATTATTGCCATGGGGGCTGAGAGGCAACATGAATACTGATAATGATTAAATTTCCACAATCTGCCTCAGTGGTTGTGTGTCGCAAAGTAAACCTTGGTCTTCCCCTCAATCTGTATCACTGCTGGCGTCTGATCTAGCAACTAGTAGCAAGCATCATATTGCAGAGTGATTTATTCTGGTATCTTCTGAACATGGCCTTGCAAACTCTTGGGTCCTTCTCCATCTGCCCTCCAGCCTCATCGACCTCAGCAGGAGAACACCAGACCCGCCCAAAATCACTTCCATTGTCACCGCACTTGGTCTGCAATGCCCTTGCCTTCTCCCCCACACACACTTACCACCTGCCAAATTTCTCTCCATCCTCCCAGGCCCAGATGGAGGGCCACCTTCTTCCGAACATTTTTGTTACCCGCTTCTCCCCCTTCCCCTCCGTAGGCAGAATTACAACCTCCACACTAGGTGACATTTTGTGTATGCTCTTATGTGTATAGCACAATTTTATTCAGCAGTGATCCTACTATGACTCTAATAACCCAGCCATCTGCAAGTACTCACTAGGGGCCAGAAACCGAGGCAGAGTGCTTACAGGGGGCCATTTAAAGCTCCTTGGTTTTGCCCCATTTTACAAAGGAGGGAATTAATGTTCGGGGACATTAAGTTGCCCGATCGCACACACCTAGCGAGCAGGAGAGCCAAGCCCCAGCCGGCCTGATCTCAGGGCCTGTGGTCCGCACCCCCCAGGCTCCGAAGCACGCTTGTGCCAGTCCCCTTTTCTTTGTTGGGGTGGGAGAGTTCAGAGAAAGTGCTCTGTCTCATCCTCATTTGCCTCCAGGCTTGTAGGTAGAGCACTCAGCACCACAGCCCTCTTCTTTTCAAGTGGCGTTTCATGCAGGCGCTGGGGGCGGGCTGAGGCCTCGGACACTGCCTGCAGTCCTGGGGCCAGCCGGGCAGAAGTGTGAGTGGAGGAGGGCCTGCTGCCCTGGGCGGGCCAGGTGGGAGAGAGACTGAGGATGAGGACATACCCATCAGCAGGGGCCGTGAGGTATGTAAAGACCATTCCAAACATTTTTTTTAAGGTTTTATTTATTTGAGAGAGAGGGAGAGTATATACAAACAGGGGGAGGGACAGAGGGAGAAGGGGAAGCAGATGGCCTGCTTCCCTGGGATCATGGCCTGAGCCGAAGGCAGATGCTCAACCACTGAGCCACGCAGGCACCCAGTTGTTTCAACCTTTGAGCTGAGCACCTACCAGAAGGCATACTCTCAATTTTTGCTTTACATTCCTTCATGTTCTGTCTCCTAGTTCCATTTTCAGATGGAAAATAGAGACTCAGAGGGGGCTAAGTAACTCATTCTAAGTCACGTGGTCCGAAAGTGGCCTAGATTCCTACCCAGGCATGGGCCAAAGGGCGCCTGGGAGACAGTGTGTCTGTTTTTAGTCTCGGGTCTCACACCACTAGTGCTGTCACGTCCCAGGACCATAAGTATAATGTGCCTTGCGGAAAAAGAACACATCAGCTTCATCCGGTACAGAAATACTTAATGCACTGTTAAGTAATGGGCAGGGAGGAAAGGGTTTCTCTGGCATATTGGGGGGGAGTGGGCGGTGCCCTGAACTTTGACCTGGCACACTTAATGCACATGCAAGCAAAATGGGCTACCAAGTGTAGCCAGCTCCCTCCACCAAACCTGGGAGACCGGTGGGATGCCGCAGCTCTCCTCCGTAAAAGGTGTTCCAGGTGGGAGGCAGACTAGAGAGCACAAGCATTCTTTGAAATACAGCCAAGCCACAAGGGCCCTTTGATGGGGCCAGAAGAGTAGAGATGTCACCTTTCAGCCTCATCTCCCACTGCTTTGAAGGTCTCGCCTACCCCTCGCATTCGCAGGGCTCACTCACCACGTGTCTAAATATTTAAAAGTTAGAAATCAAACCAACCTGTTAAATCAAATATGTTCTACCCTCCTACCTTGACAAATCGAATGACATGGAAGGCCAGACTGGAATTTACAGTTCTCAGACTCTTGGAGGTCTTGGCTGGAACATGGTGGTACGAGGAGCAGTGACCCCTACACAAAGACCCACTCACCTTCTTTTTCTATCCTGCCCCACAGACGGCCTCAAATGTACACGTGTGGCTATTCCAGCTCACACATTCAAATTCTGTCCCTATCCCAAGCACAGAGCTGCCTGGTGGCCACACAGGGCTTAGGATCTTATCATTGAGCAGGGAATTCCGGGGTGCCCGCTACCTGGAAGGAGGCTTAGGTGGGGGTTGTGGGCTCCTCGCCCTGTCTTCTGGGGTGAGGCTGGAGGGGAACCAGAGCCAGCCCGCCTTAAGTAATGGGCCCGGGGAAGGTCTCTCCTGCCAGTGTCTACTCTAAAGCAATGAATGCTGCTGATAAAGAAGTTGCATTTGTGAGTAACAGCCGAGGGCAGAGACCTGGCCCCCGCTGATTATCACTGAAGCCCTTGCACCCAGCACAGTGCCTTGCACACTGTAGGTGCTCGATAAATGGTGACTGAATGAACTGCAATCATGTAGCCGAGATGGATTTTAGCTCACTGGTTGTTAGAATACCAAAGTCACTAAAGTCTTTGAAGGCTTCTGAAGTAAAGCAGTAGCTACTGCTTCTCACTGACTGGGTCAGGAGGGCAGTCCTTCCTTCTTCCCACACCTGCACAACTCAAAATACCAAGGATAGATAATTTTATATTAAAATGCCTGCATTTTATTGAAAAACTGTGTTGGAAACATTAGAAACAAGTTACCTTCATTAGAAAAGGTCGTTTTATACCACCTTTCAGTGGAGACACTTTAGATTTGAACACTAAAGCTTCCTCTGCTTAACCCTCCCTCAGCTGGAAGGGGGAAGAGAAGTCACACCTGGACATCTTCAGGCCCGCACAGCTCTCGTCACCTCATTATTTCCCTTTACTACTAGGCCCTGCGTTTCACTTGGGGTTGTTATTTGTGTCCCGATTTCGGGAACCGCAGTTGCCTAATTCTGCACGGGGACAAAGAAAGTGGAGCCCATACTGGTTTTTCTCCAGTTTATGATGGCATTCCTCAAATCGTGGAGGGGGGCTAAGATAGTCTGACCGAAGTCACCATGACCCATCCTGTGTGCCTACAGTTGCATTCCCTTAGGTAATTAATTACAAGTTTGATTAGGCTTCAACAAGGTTCACGGCTGAACCTAGGCTTCAGCTTCATGGTGGGGGATGCCATACCAGTGAACTGAGTTGTCCACAGTTTCTATTCAGTTTTCAGGCCAAGCATCTCTGGTCTTTTCCATTTCCTAGCCTTCCTTTGCCAAGATTCATGTAAAATAATTGAAGTTTTGGCAAGTGAGAGCAGAGTAATGCCAACACAAGCTATGAGAGACAGGGGAGGATGGGTCAAATATGGTTAAGTAGTGGACAACAGGGAGTCCCTTTCTCTGGGATCAGTTCTAAATGTTCAGGGAGCTTGAACCTCGGAGCACTCAACTCTTTCTCCACTGCTTGTCTGAAGGATATCGCTGTCATGGAGGAAGCCTTGAAATGTTAAATAAGATGCTTGTGGTTTAAAAAAAGTTTTCTCCTCCGCTGGTTGGTCCTTCCATAGTGGTCTTCCCTGCCCCCTCCTTCTTCCCACCCAAGAGGTTCTGCCAAACCTCAGTCTGCCCCCGTGGACTGCTGCCCTCCGACCAAACAGAAATGGCCATGCCACCAAGAGATTATATATCTCCTCACTCCCAACAGGTCCCCAGGCTTTTGGAGTCCTCTGTCCGGAAGCCTCAGGACAAGCTCCCTCAGGTTAGACAATTGCTCATGTCAGTGACATCTATTAAGTCTTTGTCCTGACGTAATCAACTAAGATCCAAAATAAGGAACATGTTTCACGCTTCTCCTACTTGGCCAAGTTCAAGTTCCTGCCTTCAGAGTCACCCTCCAAGGCTGAGGTGGCCTTGGTATTTCTTCTTCAACCAGGCGTAGAAATTTTACTGATGTATATCAATTAATTCCAGTTTTTTTTTTCAAAATTTCATTATCATTTCCACCCCAGCATCTGCTACAGCTTCTTATTTTGTGGCAGGTGTGGGGTTTATATGTGATGTAGGCTTTTGGAGGATTTTACCTTGAAACATGTTCTAGATGTCCATAATATTCTTCACGGAACAAATATGGTATATTGTGCAAATTTTCTTGTGACTCATTAACAGAAGAACTGTATACTTGGTTAGAGCCGTCTCTGAGAAACTGCCAAGGTGCCTATCACACAGGTCTTCAATGAGTGTTTGCAGAAAGAGTCAACTATGAAGTTCAACAGTCAGAGGAATAGCTGGCACAAGTGAGAATCTATTTCCTTACTAACACTCTAGAAGAGTAATAAGAAGTATAAGTTTTAAGGGCAAAATTCTTTGAATGACATAAACACTTTGAATGGGATAGAAAGTAAAGAAAAAAACAGAGGTAAAGGTAGGTGGGGGAAGCTCATATAGAACTTGGACTCAGACTTTAAATTCAAGTTGATAGGCTGAGTTCAAAGTCTCTTCTCTTCCAAAATCCCTTTGAAATCACAGACAAAAGTAGAGTATAAATAGTGCTGGAAGACAAAAATGAGTACTACCAGATACTGAATTTCTACACAGTAGTGGAGGGAATAATGTCAGTGGCCGGGGAAAAACCCAGTGTCCTGAAATAGTAGTGGAGAAAGGTCCTATACAAGGAAGAGTGTCTTTTCCCAAGCCTGACCGAACACCAAACCCGGAGCGAATGGTTACCCAGATCAGCCCGGGGATAGAGGGAGCTGCCCATAGCAGGTTCCTCACACTCTGCTTCACTCTGACCCTCCTCCCAACACACACCCCTATGTTCCCAGTGTTCAGCTGGGTAACCCGAGAAAACCGTTCTCTAAACAAGAACATGTGCGTGTGTCCTCAGTGTGGAGAGAAGATGTGATTTCTGGTGGGGACACTGAGGTTAAGGATAAAGACAAACAGAAGAGCTGAGCCCAGGGTGACTCAAGAAGTGTGTGTCTGTGTACCGTGTGTGCGTGTGTGTGCGGCGGGGGGGGGGTGCACTGAATGGGCATTCACTGGGGGAAAAGAAACTCAGGGGATGTTTCTAAGGGATTTGGGGAAAATACTGTTGTTCAATTTGCAATGTAACTCCTCTCTCTGTTTCCCCACAAAACTTCAGGAAATATTGCATGTTTCTGAACTGGCATTTAGGTGTTTTCGGAGGAGGGGAGTGATGCTATTAGCCTCAAGGAGCAATAAGACAAGAGCAGGATGAATCCAGGAGAACAGAACTTAAAAAGAGAACTGTAACAATTGTCTTCAGGATATATGAGAATGTTCGGTAGCCACGAAACAGAGAGGAACCATAAAATTACTGAGAAATTTAAAGATCCTGGGGCATCTGGGTGGCTCAGTTGGTTAAGCGGCTACCTTTGGCTCAGGGTCCTGGGATTGAGGCCCACATCGGGCTTCCTGCTCTGCAGGGAGTCTGCTTCTCCCTCTGACGCTTTCCCCTCCCATGCTCTCTCTCACTTTCTCTCTCTCAAATAAATAAACAAAATCTTAAGAAAAAAATAAAGGTAGCAGTGAATACAACCTGGGTGTCTGAATAAGCCAGAAAAGGCACGCTTCTGGAAAGTGCCAAAGAGCAGAAGAGTAGGGAAGCCACAGTAGTACAGCATTCATGTGGATGCAAAGGGGGTCATCTTAAAAGTCGTGACGATTACGTATAATTTTTATTCAGGTATTTGAAGTATGGATAAAATAAATGATTTTCTATGAGACAAAATTACCAAAACTGTTTTGGGAAGATACTGAAATAGACTTAAATCCATTCTCTTGGTGTTCAGAGGCTTAGCCTAAAAAGCAATTTTTGCAAAGTCTTTAAAGAATACTTCATTTAAGCGTTGCATGACATTAAAAAAAAACATACACATACACTGCTCCCAGCTCATGTCATACCCCTATGCTAGTATCAGAATAAATACCAAACAAAATATATCATACAAACCATATCACATATGAACTGTTCTCAAAATTCTAATTCTTAAGCAAATTCAATGAAATAAAGTATTAAGAGAATAATATATTATAACCAAGATGATTTTTAAAAAGGTTTTATTTATCTATTTGAGAGAGAACATGAGCAGGGGGAGGAACAGAGGGAGAAGCAGAGAAGGGAGCCCGATGAGGGGGCTCAATCCCAGGACTCCGGGATCATGACCCGAGTCGAAGGCAGACGCTTAACCGACTGAGCCACCCAGGCACCCCATAACCAAGAAGATTTATCACAGAAATGTAACAATGATCCAACATTAGCAAGTGTCCATTACATTAATAGTTTAAAGTAGCAACAACTAATGCTTTCAAGAGACGCTGACAAGGCATTTGATAAAATTCAGCAACCGCTGCCAATTAA
Organism: Spilogale gracilis; assembly: GCA_004023965.1. Lineage (NCBI taxonomy): Eukaryota > Metazoa > Chordata > Mammalia > Carnivora > Mephitidae > Spilogale > Spilogale gracilis. The sequence goes on from PITA01003569.1 coordinate 72,223, forward strand.
GAAGAGAAATTAGGCAAGGAAACATGCACCTAGTCCAACATTTTTGTTGTATGAGAGAAGGGAGCTATGATCTTTCCTATAACTAGCTACTTGGAAATCATAAAAAGGCTAGATTTTTTTCCCCTTTTTAAAATTTTGTAAGAAGTAGTTGCTTAGGAAATGTGATTTCTAGGGGAAAAACGAAGACAAGTTTTCATGTTACTGAACTCAAGTAATATTCTGGCCCAATTAAGAACCTATTCATGGCCATCACGGTGTTCAGCAGTGTTAAGTTAATTGAAAAGTCATAGATTTTTAAACAGTTTTCATCAAATGGGGATTTCTAGTCATACTTCAAAAGTACCCATTTCTGGTATCTCAGTCAAAATAACATTAGAAGAAGCATTCAGTGGTTCAAGATTTACACATGACTGAAGAGTACATTTCAAGGTCATTTCACTTGCAGGAATTATTTCAGAGCCCAGCCAGTCATTCCATTTTTAATTTAGAGACAGGCAATCCTGTGTCATTAGCAATTCTGCTTCTGCCTCTTACTTCTTGGGAGTATTTGTGGGTCTCATGTCATCCATCAATTAATATTACAAGATTTGGAGAGATGCCTTAAGCATTAAGGCAATATATCTCTGGTACAATACAACCGCTATCTTCTTTCGATAGACCCAGGGATGGTATCGCAACTACGTAACAGTCACAGTGCAAAGGCACAGAACAGCTACAACAGATGCCTACCCTATCGAAGGGGGCCTCCGGAATCTGTATCAGTACCAACCAGCTGAGGGGTTCGCCTGGTGACATAGAGCCTAGCTGGGTCCCCAAGTCCCCAAGCCATGGCTCCACGCTATCTGTGGGACAACTGAGCATTCGGTTTGAACTACAGTGTCTTAGACGATTCAGTGAAACGCTTCACACTTTCAAACTCCATTCCTCGCCGCCCTCTCTGCTTTACCATATCGAGCAGTTGTACCTGTCCATTGTGTTTATTTAACACATTATCGTCACCTCTTCTTCTGACATCACTGCTCATATCAACACAGAGAACCACTGTTCTCAGTCATTCAAGCTTGGAAATTATGAGTCAGCATCTACTGGGCACACACTGGAGATGGCCAATATCAGGGAAGCTGACCTGAGTGGTCCCCAGGAAACCGGAGAGCCAGATGGATGGGACATCCGTAGCAATTCAGTCTAACGATAGGCAGTAGGGCAAAGGACGAGGCAGAACATGGTGTCAGGAAGCAAGAAGCCCATGGCAAGGAGCAAGGCCGGGGGAGGAAAGGCAACAAAACATTTGGTCCCAGAAGTCCTGGGTAGGGGCTCGAGGCAGCAAGTCAGGCCCCCGAGTTTGGTGTAGGCTCGGATGCAGAGGTCCAGGTGAACAGCCTGGCTGTTGCACTTGAAAAATAGTTTAAAGGAGAAACATGAATGATATGGTCTAGTGTACTTTGGAGGCGAGGCCAAAGGATAGATCTTTACACGAGGCACCAGATGGCTGGTTTCGTTCCTCCCATTCTCTGACTGGCCAAGACCCAGGCCCAAGGCTCAGGGAAGCCACCGTGAATCTGTGTGTATACATCGTCCACGGATGCAGTAGGTTGGAGGGGTGAACCAAGCACTTGGTGACAAAACCCATTATTGGAACTAGGAGGAAGGGGGTTAGACGCTGCCAGTCTATGGCTCTAGGGAGCAGGAGTCCTCTCTTGGTGCTGCATGGCTGCCATCAAGCTGTTTTAGAAGGAAGAAACTGTGTCTTCTCATTCCTATAGAAGCCCCTGATATCAGAAAGCCAGGTTGGTGAGAAAGGGTGTGTGGATGGCTGGGGGCTATATGCTAAGAAGTTGAGGGTCAGGTTTAAACTGTAAGATGCTAGCTGTGCAAGACTGGGGGCCTCCGTCTCCCCCGCAGAACACACTATCGGGCACACGGCCGTGCTCCATAAAAACACATCGATGAATACAGACCTGCATTTAGTCTCTGCTCTGCCACATACTAGGTTATCATTAAAAACGGAATATTGCACACACAAAGTCCATAATTGGTGCTTAGTAAAGGGTCATTGCTCTTGTTGATGACCACAACCTGACTCCTTTCCAACCAGAAGCTTCTTGAGAAGGAATTTTTCTTTATGTCTTTGCAGACTGTGGATTCAGCGACCCACTTCTGCCCCCATCCATGCTCAGCAGATAGTCCTTGCTGAAGAGCTAAGCAGCCAGCTTACACGAAGGGAAGCCCAGTGTTGTGTTAACAGCAGGGACTCCAGAGCCAGATGCTAATGGCTAGATCCTGGCTCCACCACGTGTGAGGTATGTGACCTTAGGCAATTGACTTAACCTTTTTGCCTCAATTTCCTCATCTAAAAAATAGAAGTATTAGAGCACCTTTCTCACACAGTTACAGCCAGGGTTCAGTGAGATAAAATCTGTGCAGCGCTCAGAACAGCATCAGGCGTACGATCAGTACTATGGAAGTACTGCCTAATGCATCATTTTAATCCAGTTTTCACATGTCGTATTTTGAAGTAAGAGTTCACTCATACCCTTTGCTCCGTTTCCTCTAATATTGGTATCTTTTCATAGCCGCAATACAGTAATCAAGGAAATTCTGCCTTGTTGCTAGTTATGTAGTAGTTACTGTTTAACATGAAACTACTAAATAATTGACAGACCTTCTTCGAACTTCACCAGTTTTCCCGCTCATGTCCTATTTGGGGGCTAATCAGGGAGCTGACATTGCAGTGAGTAGACATATTTTCGCAATTTCTTTCAATGAGTAATAGTTTCTCAGGCTTCATGTTACTTTGAAGATTAGCCAACTGTTTTTTCAAAGTCCTTCAATTTGGGTTAATGTGATGAAGTCTCAAGATTTAGGCTGGGGTTGCAGGTATTTGGCAGAAATACTGTAGAAGTGACCTTGGGTCTTTCTCCGTGCCTCCTATCACGAGGTAGAGAATGTTGGTATGTCTCACGACTGGTGATTTTACCTCTGATCACTAGGAAAAGGTGGTATCCAGATTTCTCCACTAGAAAGCTACACCTTTCCCTTTATAATTCACTAGTGTCTTATGGGACAATACCTCGAGATTGTGCAAATATCCTGTTTCTCATCAAACTTTTACCCACTAATTTTGGCAAACACTGATGATTCGTGCCAATAGTAATTGTTACAGTAGTGTTTGCCTAATGGTGATTTTTGAAATTTTATTCAAATGTTTATTTATATTTGTTGTATTCATGATTATTTATTCTATTTTATTCTATTTTATTATCACTATTATATATATTGTTGCTCAGATGGTCCCAGCTTTGGCCATTAGTTCCTTCAAGTTGACTCTGTGTTCTTTAGACATGCAGTCATAACGTTTTGAACTGCTTCCGTCCTTTATGTTACCATAAGCTGTTCTAAGCTCATCTTATATTTGTCCTGCCTTAGCCTTGGAATCAACCATTTCTCCAAGGAGTCTTGCCTTTTCCTTATTGGAGAAGGGTGTTTAGAAACCAAGATCTGGGTGCTAGGTGTGCTTGCGGCTATTGAGATGTCATTGCTTCCAGGTCTTCTCAGTGAACAGAATTAGGAAATATAGGCATATATACTCACATACAGATATACACATTTCTATTAATTTAGTTTTAATTAGTTAAGAAAAAAATACATTTTGTTCTCTTCTGAGATACTTTCCAAAGAGACACAGACTGTGAACCCTCAGCTGACTTGCAATTCTATATATTTACTTCTTGCCTCAGTAGGTGCCATAATACAAGAGTGCTGTCTAGTGACTCAACAGAATGAACGTTCTTGACTGGAGAAAAGGAAAATGAAAAGGCGCTGCTCCCTCTAGTGGCCGAACTGAGTAACTGGTATTTTATAGCCTTGGAACATAAAGAGACAAAAGAGTTGAACATATATAAATGAGATAATGGAGGAACGAACAATTTGTTAAACATATTGAGCAATAGAGGAACACATGTGGTCACATAGTATGCGACTCTCCTATGGCATGAATGAACCTAAAGGGAGTAATTTACAGCTAATGCTTGGCTGGGTCGCTTGAGATCATAACATAACCAACATTTCACCAAAGCCATTTTTGTGATCATCTCAGAGATTGTCTCGTTGGAGTCTCACAACAATCTTCTGAGGCAGGTAAAGCAGATTTTCATTATCCTCACTTTTCAAATAAGGAACCAGTCTCAAAGAGGTTAAACGGCAAGCTTAATGAATAGAACTTGTTTGGGACAAAGCTGGAACTTGGTTTAAACCTGTAGAGTAAGGAAGTGCGGGTCTGTGCTGTCTCTGCTCTTTCTGCTAAGCATTTTAAAATATGTTAAGCATTTTGTTGTGATTGAAAAAAAATACAAAACACGAACCCAAATTTCTGGCCCCATGATTTAAAAAGGCAAGAAAGGAAGGACGATAGGAAGGAAGGAAAGAAAAAAACATCTTCCACATTTTGACTCTTGCCAACATTTTTAGCAGTTCATAAAAGTGAGAAAAAGACAATCCTAACTATCAGTGAAGTTCTTTATCAAGTTAACACCTAGTTAAAACAGGTAATGGAAGCTTTATAAATACAAAATCCAGACTCTCAATAAACTTCCTACCACCAGATGTGGACTGAGATACACACCAGTCTGGGAAGCTGGCCACCATAAACCCTCAGAGAGCCATTGGGGAGTCATATAACCATCTCGCCCCACGTGATCACTGATCTTTGTAGCATTACCCTTGCTTTGGCTGAAGAGAGATATCACCATAAATCCACCCCTAACTAAAAGGATACATTTCCTCATTTTCATCCACACAGATTTGAAAATAGGGAAGAGATTGATCAATACACTCATCTTTCTGCAATCATTTGAGAGGCCAAAATGGCCTTGGGGAATGATGAATTGCACATACAACATGAATCCCTAAAAGCTTCTGGTCTCTGAAGGTTATTATGGAGACAAAGATGGAAAGTAATAAAGCTGTGTTGTTTCTTTAAAGTGAGGGTGTTCATCTTTCTCTTCTGGTACTTCCTCTACCATCTCTATTCCTAAAATGCTGAGTGGACAAGACCTAAAAGAAGGAAAGGTACCTATTTCAAGCCTTCAGGAAGGCCATTTGGTCAACTGGTTCTAGAAAGGTCAGAATCTATCAAATATTCCACAAATAAAAGTTGGTATTAAGTTAACTTTCAAACTGATGCCAGACTCAGGACTTAGGATGTCTCATTTTTTATCCAAATAACAATGGAGGAATGACAAAAAAATATCCCGCACCCCGCCACTGGGACTATCAGAATTCCAAGCAGAGCTGCATTACTATTGGACTGAGAGAGCTGGCCGTGTGCATGAAGTTCAATAGAGCTATTTATATCGCTGATGTGCTGTGAAATGTAATTCCTAAATCTGGTTTGGAAAATCAAAATGGGCAAAATGTGCTGTGAAATAGAATTCCCAAGTCTAGTCGGGAAAATAAACAAGAAAAAAAAAACCTGTGAAAACATATGCATCGGAAAGTCTTTGAGGTCAAATCTGTAAAAGGGAGCTCATAGGTTCTATAAAATTCTCATCGTCTTTCCCCCCTTGTCCTCAGCTGGCCAGTGAGGAGACAAAGAGCAGGCTCGTGTCAGCATCTGGCTAGTGTCTTGGCATGACCCACAATGCTCTCCTCCCCCCCCCCCAAGTGCTGCCATATGCTGTCTGGTCGCCACATGGCACAGCCTGAAGAAGGGCATGCTGGGAAGAAAACCAGTATGCCCTGTTTTCTGGTCCATCACACCCAGGGCACCATCCCCCGTGTAACACATGAAATGGAGGAGTCTTCATTTCCAGCCAGTTCTATGCAGCAGGGAACACAAAGACCATGACGGTCATCCCTGCCTGACTGTCCCCCGGATGCTGAGGGGAAGCAGTCAGAGGTGGGCGTCTTCACTATGTGGCCATTTGAAGCCTACGGACCAGTCATGAAGAAGTTATCTTCTGGGGCTGGACCATGTAAAAACCAACAGAAATGTGATAATGTGAGCCCTCCATGGGAGTGGGAACTTATTGAGTTGCTACACAGCAGTTCAGCCCTTCGTGTGTAGACCGCACTCACTCTGGCAGCCCTTTTGCTGGTATAGGCAGTGGCTACTGTGCTAAGACTCTGCTCGGGTTCTCCCCCCTCCAGGAAGTCTCTGAATTCCCCATGCCCTACACCCCTTTTGGCCCAGCAGAGCATGCTTTTTCTTCTCTGTTCCCAGAGCTCAAGCAATTGCTGGGGCGACATGGAGCTCATCATGGTAATTCCATCCCCCTCATTCACCCCTGTAGCTCAGTGCCAACCCCAAATGGGAACACAGCAAGATAAAATCTGTACTGATTGCATGAATGAATTAATGAGGAAGCAAGAGCATCATGACGTTTATCAGGACGCACTTGGGTTTAAAGTACAATGGAAGGAATTCCTAGTCTGGCTCCATGTTCTCGGAAGCATGCCCAGTGAAGCAAAAGCCCCTTGGGTATGCTCTGTTCCCCCCTTCCCCCTAAAAAGAGTAGAAATTTAAAGGGGTGTTCTCTGGTTAAATAAGTTTGGGAAATGGTACGTATACTGTATGCCCTTCCAAAAGAACTATGTATATGAGAGGGCCCTAGGGAGACCTACAGCTAAGAATCCTTTCAAAATTTGGTTTCATCTGGTGTTGAGCAGGTCTGGCAATTATGCACTGTTTTATAAGCTAAGCCTGATGCGTAGATGGTCAATTCGAAGAAAATTTCAAAGAGAAGAGCTTATAGCAGCGGTTCTCAAAGTGTGGTCCCCAGACCAGCAGCATCTGGGAACTTAGTAGGAATGCAAAGTTCAGGCCCCACCCCAGACCCCCTAATTCAGATACTGGGGGTAGGGGTGCAGCAAACAGTGTTTTAACAAACCCTCCAGGTGAATCTGATGCACACTACGAAGTATAGGGACCACTGCACTGGAGAAAGACTGCTGGTTCTTGGGGGTCCCTCTCCTCATTCAAAGAGGAGGGGTACATCAGGAGAAGGACTGGCTCAGCCCCTTCTCACTTCCTGTTGACAGATCTGCTGTTCGCAATGGGGATGCATTCTGGTCTGCTTTACTGGTAGGCTGTAAGCTCAGTGGGCCAGAATCTTCTGTGGGGAAGGCCTGTGGTTTCCCAAAATTGCCTGCAACTGGGTAGTTGAATAATCTAGAGATGGAGTATGAGCAGGGCTTTTGCCCACAAATCAAAAGCTTCATCTTCCAAAAAAAAACAGAAAACAAACGAACAACAACAACAACAACAACAAAGATTATTCTTAATTGGAAGATAGCAATTTGATCACTGCCTGTCTTTTAGGTCTTACTTCTTAACTGGTTCTGAGCTTGGGTGGGGAGGAAGGGAGGTTTTTACAGAGCCACAATGTGGCACGGTACAGAAATCAATGGTCAGTGCTCCTAAGGTTAGATACTGTAATAGTCCCGGTTATTTTTTAGTCCCAAAAAACCCCAACTTTGTTGGCTGTTTCGAGTGCTGTGTTGAGAAGGAATCCGAGTCCAGAGCTGGGCTCGGTGGGAAGGACAGGTTACAGGTGGGCTGTTCTCCTATAGAAAAGCAGTACGTTTTATTTCTAAGTCTCTTGCGTGTTCAGTCAGTCATGGGTCCAGCGAGAGCCTGAGCCCCTCCAGCAAGCTGCCGGGAAGCTGAACTGGGTTCTGGACACTCTGAGCCTTGCTCTGGGGGAGCCAGAGGCCCCCATGGCTATCTTCCATCACAAAGGGGGATTGGGCAGAATGCACCTTTTCTCAACTCAAACTTTCCATTTCAAAAGGCAAAGCATTCGGGCAAAGGGGAATGACGAGGAGGAATTATCTAAGGAATTTGATCCTGTGGTCGGTTCGCAGACGAAAATGTTCCATCCATCTCTTTCTCAAGAGCAGGAATTTGGTACCCGTATTATCGAGGTCATTACATGACTTCTCTTGGCATTTGAAAAAAAAATGTGCTTTGTGTGTCTGTGAGAAAGAGATTTAATGTATTCACCCTCCTTTGATGCCTGCTTCCTCTCTGAGTTTTATTACTGTGACCAGGGATGCCCCTTGCAGGTAACTTTGTAATGTGAAGCCCACACAAAAAGCATTTTTTTTTCTTTTGGTGAAATTACTTTTCTAAAATTACTTCAGAGCTGCCAGTTCTGAAAGGCAGGCTTTATTGAATTAATTTGGGAAACAACAACCCCCAGCTAGTTACGGGGGAAGAAAATCGAGAGGTAGGAACACTGTCAAAGAGTTTTCACATCTAATCTCCTCCATGTCCCTGCAGCCAGAGTTAATCCAGAGACTATTGTTGCCTAGAAGACTAAATGTTTAGGAGGAAATGAGCAAAACTGTGAAACTGACAGAGCTCTTATAAAAACGAATGTGAGGACATGTCAAAGTTGTCTCAGAACCGAGAATAAAAATATGGACCTTCCCTGCCATTTTCCACGTCTTGATATGAGACCTAGGTGCCCACGTGTTAGAAGATCAAAGTGACCCCTTCCAGATTTCTAGTGACTTCCAATGTGGCATCACATTTGAGAGCAGGGGCTGTGCAACCAGACCGGTGCCCTTCATTGGTGTGTGGGCACCACAGTCTCCCAGCCAGATGCTGCTGGACCTGTAGATTCTCCTCTTGGAGCCCCAGTAGCTCTTAGGTAAAAATGGGGACCAGAAGAGCCCCCGTTCACAGCCGTGCAGTGAGGAATGAACTTATTCATGTCAAGGATGTTATATTGTCAGCATTTGCCTACACCACTGAAGTTCTTCAAATGTGCATTCCTTGTTGGTCATATAATATTCCATTGCCTGGAAGATCTCTATTTTATTCAACCAGATTCTTTGATCTTTCAAGCCTGCTTCTCTGTGTTCAGAAAGACATCATCGCAGATTTATGCCAGCTGCCCCAGACACAATGTCAGAATTTTCCACATGCTTGCCCGAGGCCCTTCATTCTCGGAGAGGCAGAACTGGGGTGTGGCTGGAGGCAGCAAGTCCTGCTGCCGGGCCTGGGAGCTGGGCGCCTGGCAGCCTGAGGTCCCACCTGCTGCGGGAGGGAGGAGTCTCGCACTCGGGCTGAATGGAGGTATCTTTCTCAGGGCAGTCCTGCAGCCCAGCAGAGGTAGAGACCCTAAGAAAGAGAGGTGCAGGAAGGGTGAGGAAGGTGAAGGTTAGAGGGAGAGGGAGGAATGTGGTGCCAGGGCGGTGTCCCTGGGGGACTTCTCGGCTTTTACCTTCCCTTTTCCCAGAGCATCCCTGCCTACTTTCGGCTCCTACACATGTCCTCGGACATGGCTGGCACAGGGCCATTCCTGGGAAAAAGCACAATAAAAACAAAATCTTCAGTAGATGTTGCAGCCCGAAGAGGCTCTTATATTCAAAACCACAGACCACAGCCCCAACTCAGCAAGTGTGGCAGCCTGGGCACGGACGTGCAGGAAGACCATAGCCCAACACAGAGAAAATGCTAGAGAAATTATTTGCTTCAGATGCTGGGCCCTCACAGATCGGCTGTCTGGCTTTCTTTAGGATAAAGGTCACCAGTTATGTGATAGAGGAACTGAAATGTTTATTTAAAAAATTCTGCATACCTACTTCTGGCACTGATAGACCTTGTGATTGTATTCATAGTTTTTGTCCTTTTTTAAAACATTGTATCTTTCTGGGAAAAAAACTGTTTTAAGAATCTAATGTGTGCAAATTTTGGCATGAATCAGAAAGATGTAACTGTTGGGTTTTGCAGACAGTCTTTCATTTTGATTTGGTTTATCTCCAATTGGGGTTGGGGCAGAACGTTGGACTAAGTCATCGTTCCCAATCGTGAGTTTGTCACTCACCAGGAGTGTGATTCTGAACAAATTATGTGTGTGATTTTAAATAAATGGTTTAATGCTTCTGTATCTGAGTGTGCTCAAATGTAACATGATGGAGTTGAATTATTGCTGTTTTTTGACATTTTGGCACCAAGGATCCTAAAGGCTAATACTTCAAATCTTCACCAGCCAGGAGAGCTGGGGCCCCTCCAGTCAGGACACACATTGACCACAGTCCCGTGGCGGAGCCCCGGGAGCTCCCTGCCCTGCCTCACAGGAGCACTTTCGTTCCATGATCAGAGGGAGCTGGGGTGGATCTGAGGGAATAAGCCAGCAAGATACACTCCGAAAACTCAGGAAAGCCGCTGTTTACCCACAGTTCTGTCCATAGAAGTATGAGTCACAACAGGTCAGAAGTGGAAACAAACCATGTGTCCATCAGATGAAGAAGGGATAAAGAAAATGTGGAATGTTCGTATGATGGAATATCATACAACTGTATAGGAAGTGATGTTGCGATAAACGCGATAGCACAGATGGACCTTAACACTTGATGATAAGGTACAAAAGCTCAACACAAAAGGCCACATACTCTATGACTCTGCTTTTTAAAAAATATTTAATTTATTTGACACAGGAGAGAGAGACAGAGAGAGAGTGTAGAAGCAGGGAGAGGGAGCAGCAGGCTCGTGGCTGAGCAGGAAGTCCAACACAGGACTCGATCCCAGGATCCCAAGACCACAACCCAAGCTGAAGGCAGAAGCTCAGTGACTAAGCCACCCAGGTGCCCTATATGACTCTGCTTCTATGAAATGTCTACAACAGGAAGATCAGTAGAAACAGGAAGTCCGTTCACCGTTACCTGCGGGGGCAGGGTGGGTGAGAGAGAATGAGAAGTGACTGCTAATGAGCATAAAGTTTCTTTCGGGGATGATAAAAATGTTCTGGATTAGATATTGGGGATGGCAGCACAAGTCTGTGAATCATCACTGAACCATACACATCACAAAGGGTGAAGATCATGGTGTGTGAATTCGATCTCAATGAAACTGTCCTTTAAAAAGGTGTTATTAGAAGCTACATGCTCATGTTTTAAAATTTCATAAGACACACAAGTACCCAAAGAAACACAAAATAGCAAAATCTGCCCCAGGAAGAAATAGAGAATTTGACTTGACTGGTAAGGAGTAAAGACATTAAAATAGGACTTAACTATCTCTTCCCCAGAAATCTGGGCCCTGGTGCTTTTACAGGTAAGTTCTACTGAACTCTTAAGAAACAGTTAATTCTCATCTTAAATAGATCGGACCAGAAAACAGAGATAAACCAAAAGGTTGTCTCATCCATTTAACAAGGTTGGTATATTTTCATTCAAAATCAGATAAAAACAATATCAGAAGGAAATTATAGGCCCATTTCACATACGAACATGAACGTGAAAATCAAAACAAATTTTAGTTTGTTTACCAGATTTTAGTTTACCAGATACTTAATTATTTTTTTAAAATGCATCATGATTAAGGAGTTTAATCCAAAACTTGTGGAAATGGTGACGTCAGAAATTTGATCAATGTAATTTTCCTTGTTAACAGGCTAAGCAACAGAAAACACATGATTATTTTAAGCTACCAGGAAAAGCCTGGGTCCATGGGTGATTTTAAGCAATTGCTTAGAACCTAGAGTAGAAAGAGAGCCGTCCTGGCTTAATAAAGGTTAGATACAAAAATGTATATAGTACCTGTTACACTTGACAGTTCAGAGGCTTTTCCCAGTTTGGGGGCAGAGAGAGGGACTGATTCTGGAGAACCCATAGGTTGTTCCCCTGAGAATTCCTGGGACCAGAAAGCCTTGTGGCCAGGTCCCCAAACGTCAGGCAAGTCAGAGCTTTGCTGCTACTCTCTCCCACACTTTGATCCCACAGGGGTGAGAAACCAAGGCTAACAAGACTGGGTGGCAGGCAGTGGGGTCGGATCAGAGCTTGAGAACTCCAACTCCTAAGCTTGGCTGCCTTCTGGTTCCTAGCCTGAGCTGGAACATGCAGAAGTCCTAAGCTGTGGCTGATGTGGAAAGTTTAATTTGTCACTGGAAACCAAAAATATGAATTATTGAGCTGAGACTACTTTTACTCCCCGAAAGGGAGCACAAAACTCATGAGACTCATCGTAAATCTCACCCAGGAGCAGAAAAGAACTAGTTCCATGGAATGAACTTAAAGAAATTGAAGGGAACCTTTTATAGAAAGGCTTTGTGATTACACCCTTTGTGCAGTGATCATTGGAGATAATCATTCTCCATTATTTGTCACCAATCCCGGTGGGAAGATATTGATGTGAGAATAACATCAAACCCAGAGGGGAAAACTCTTGCTTGTAGAGGTTAAGGGATTTGAACAGATTCACAGGGCAGAGAAGTGGCAGAGCCTGAATTACATCGTGAATTTCTGGCTCTACGGTCTTCCTTGTGAACAGAACATTTAAACTCCTTAAGATCTCCTTCCATCCCACATCAGGATCTGCTCCACATAGAACTTTCTATGTAAAATACCTCTCTGTTTCCCGTGATCCTCGTGGATTGAGTCTCTTTTTAAATGACCCTCAGCAAAATATTCCCATCCTGGTTTGCCCATCGTTCCCCCACCACTATGTGCCTTCTGATGGCACAAGCCCTGCCACCAGGAGGAAGACAGGTTTCTCCCGGATCAGCCTTCTGCTCCCACTCAGTCCTATAGTCACAGACACTAAGCCTCTTGTCTGGGGATCCATCAGACCTGTGGCAGACCCAGTGTAAAGATGCCCCAAACTCCGGGGGCTGCAAAGCCTGCTTTTCAAGAATGGCATGGAGGTCCTCTCTGGGCAAGGAAGGTCAAGAGGGCCCCTCCTCCCCCACACCCTGTAACAAGATGGGAGCAGCTCTAACTGGCTGCCCTTAGAAGTCCACACTCCTGTTCTACTCCCTCCACTCATTTATATTCTTGTTTTGATCTTATATCCGGTCAACTTGTTGAACTATCTTATTAGTTCTAATAGTTTTATTCTCCTGTTGATTATATTGGTTTTTCCAGGAATTTCACAGTATCTGTAAATGATGATAATATTATGTCTTTAATTCCAATCTTCTCACCTTTGTTTGTTTGTTTGTTAGACGTTAACTGGCTCTCTCTTATTGTGTAAACTACCAACAGTATGGGCTGGTTCCAACCCTGAAGGAACATTCACACAGGCCTTCTGCACCCAGGACCCGCCTCGAGCTCCAGACTCAGTTGAATCCTTTGCTGTCGCCATCTTGAAATCATAATAATTTTTGAACAAGGGGATCCACTGTCTAGAGGACAGTAGGTGATGATTATGTAACAAAGTCTACAGCAGTCAGGAGTTAGCAAAGTGTAATTTCGACTCAAGTGCCTTGACTCACCTGGCTAGCAAAGTGTCCTTTTGTTGACATGCCAGAGCTGTACTGGTATTCTTGCTAGATAAAGTTCTGCATAAATAAGCTGTTTTATCTTTTAAACAAAGAAAAGTGGTCAGCTTAAGGGTGTTTAAGTGACTTGTGGTGCTGCCTAACACAGAGTGGGGCCGTGAGAAATGCCTTGTCCTTCTTATATCAGAAAACAAGTCATTCCAGGTTGCATTATCCGAAGAGGACAACTAAAATGGTGAATATAACAATCATCTCGGGAAACTACTGGTTAGATTCCCTTCTTGAGCCTGAAGACCTTGCTGACATTCAGTAGAGAATCAACCATTTTTCCTTTTTCTGGGAAGCACATGGGCTTAAGCCAGTGTGGCTGCTGTCCCAGTCCTCAGGCCACCACACTAGGCTCTGTGCTTTCTCCCGTAGTATCACAGTTATAACAGCCTGCAAGAAGTCACTTCCGGTGCGGGAATTATGCTTGCTTTCTTCCTGGAGAAGCACCCGCCCCTTAATTCAATGAGGTAAGGCAGTGTGAAACCCAGGGGAAGGACTGAGAGGGTCAGAACACCCACTGTCACCACCACCACCACCCATGGCTCCCAGGCCCAGCCGTGGAGCTTGGCTATAGGGGCCACGCCTTTGTCCTAAGGAACTGGCACGGCTTGGGGTCCACAACTTCTTGATTGATGAAAGCATTCCCACTTTCGGTGGAGGGCTGGAAGCTGCAGATGGTCTCCAGGGAGCAGTGAGGAAAACCAAGAAGCAGACAAGAAAAACCTCTGACCAGCTGACAAAACCATTTTAAGCCTCTCCCAAAGGGGGGAGTCATCTCTATGCCTGGTATTTCTAGAATAAAAACCTTGTGCCACCGAGTAGGATTGAGGAAGTGCATATGCTTAGCCCAGAAACAAAGACTCAGGGGGACATGAAGGGATTAGGGGACCACACAGGCCTGTGGCTTGCCAAGGGCAGGACGAGGGCAAGGGGTCACCATGGCCATGAGCCAACTCAGGCTGATCATAGGGAAAAACCGTCTCTCTGGAGCTCAGCTTTAGTCCAGCTCGTTACATGGAACAACTGCAGAAGGGCTCTGGAGGAAGACCTTTTTTATCGACATGTAACAAATACTCGGAAAATATTCCTATAAGCAAACAGGTCTTTGAGATTTGATGTACTCCCAACACCTGGGCGGTAAGCTCAGCGATCACTACCGGTGCCCAGAGAGCCCTTCCAGTCAAAGTCAATACCCCTTTCCAAGGGAAACCCTGTATGCCGGCTCCGGAGGGGATCTGCTGTTTCACCTGTTCTGTACTTTATATAAATGAAATCAGAAATCTGGATCCTTTTTTGGGCCTGGCTTCTCTGGCTCATCATTGCATTTGTGAGATATAGGCGCGGTTGTGAATGATTCATTCTCAGATGTGAGTATAGTATTATTTATATAACAAGTCTACTTGTTTGACCGGCAATTGGGTAGTTTCCAATTCGGGACGATTAGGGAGAATGCTTAGCATTTTGGTACCGCCTTCTGCTGAGTGTGTGCACACTCGGTCCGGTCCTCTGGGGCAGGAGCGGAATGGCCAGCCTGCAGAGCACGTGACCTGGTAAATACCGCCATCAGCTTCCAAAACCTTTGTAGCATCCACATTCCCTGCAGTCGCGTAAGAGTCTCGAGGCTTTGGCACCCCCCAAAATGTGTTCCCCACTGGCAACCTCAGGGACATCTGAAACATCACCAGGGGAGAAGCCTTGCTGTGGGGAGAGGCCCTGCCCTTCCCAGTCACCCACACTGCGTGGGAGTGAGCGCTCATTCAGGAAACCCGGAAATTTTGGCAAGAGTCAAGATCAAGGCAGGAAGACACTGGGCATTTACATGGGCTGGGAAAGGAGACCAGGGACCGCAGAAAGGCCTGTGGGTCGACCTCATGGCCCCGCAGCTCAGCTGCAGTCCCGAGGTTGTCCCTGTGGCTGCGGGGTCTGTGCCTGGCCTGGGCTGCAGCCTGTGAGAACAGTTTTAGCGTTTGTCCCACAGGTTCTGAGGAGAGCAGAGACATCAAGCAAGGACCTGGCCCCCCCACCTGCCCCAGCAAGGAAGAGAAAGCAGCATTGGTGTCCCTGCGACCCCAAGGAAGAAGGGAGCCTCCCAGCTGTGCAGCCCCTCAGTGTTTCCTGCTTCTCTGTCCTGCTCCACAGAACCATGACCCGTGCCCCCCACCACCATCCCCAGCCTCCTCTACTTTTCTCCAAAACAGGAATTATTTTGCACATTTTCTTTCCAAGTCCAAAAATAGGAAAGAGAAGGGAACAGCTAATCTGGTCCAGCTGCTGGTTTTGCTACTTAACAAAGATTTTTTTTTTTTCTTACAGTCATTCTCTCTCTGGTTTTCCCTCACATCTGCACAACCTCCTACTCCCCTCCTCCCCTGACACCCCTTTTTACAAAACCACCCTCTCTAGAATCCAGAGAAGGTTTCTTCCTCAGCTTCCCATAACATATCCGCCCAGCTGAGGGGGCTCCTCCTTAGTAGAGCCGAGCCCCCTCTCCCCCACGCTGGGATTTTCACCTCTTGCCATGTGCACGTTCTGGTTGGATCACTGGCTGGTTTCAGCGAGTTGTGGCTCATCTCACCCTCAGCGATGTCCTGGCCTTCTGGCATCACAAGCTCGCTTTTTGAGAAGTTTTGGAGGGTAGGCAGAGGTGATAAGAAGAACCCCCAAATATGCAGCCTCAGTGAGCAGACAAGCTCTAGAGTAAATTATGTTGCTTTGTGAATTACCATGTACTAAACTAACCTCATGCATTCATTCATTTATTTATACCAACTTGTATTTCCGGGGTGCCTAACTTAACGGCAGGCTTGGTGCCCGAAGCTGGGGTGGGTGCAGACATGCATTTGCCACACTGCGCATGCTCAGGAAATTCATGCCGGAGGCTGGTGGTAAGGGCACTTCAGGATTCTTCTAACAGCAGAAGGCACCGCAGACAGTAATGGCAGGATAGCAGGTTTGATCTGGGACTATCCTGCACAGACAGCATAGGCATTTTGCCTGTAGCTTAGGGCACTGGCTTTAACCAAGGTTTTTTTGAGCTCGGTCACAGTGGGAATGGAGGAACTAACTCCCCCAGAATTCCCACGGACCCCTTTTTCAGTGCAGTTCCCTACCGGCTGCCAAACTGATAAACAGAATGGAGCAGGGTTCTGGTCCTAGCAATGCCTCAGCCCAACTCTTCCAGCGGCCAGCACAGCCTTCCCTCTGTCCTTTGCTCGTGTTCCCTCCATCGCAGATGGGTGGACATGAGGCTACCCTCAGGTGACGATCTCCACTCCCTGCTTGTTAAGTGAGTCCACGGCTGTCTTTGTGGCATCCCAAGGCAAATACCAAAATTCAGAGAAAGTTGAAGGTAGAATCTTTGTCCCCGGGTCCCACATGGATCTGTGGTTTCAATGTCCTATTATGTCTGAAGATGTGGACCTTCTTCCAGTATAATTTTTGAAATTTCATTAAAGAGGCAGTTGTAGAAGTCATGCTTGGCTAACCGGTCTTGAGAAGGAATCACTGTAACCAGATCCAGGTTATATTTCCCTAGAAAACTTATGGAAAGGGATTTTCTTTAACAACGTAGGGGCAGATTCTCTCATTTTGGCTGAAGAGAATCTAGTGGACAGGATTTTTCACATTCTCACCGTAGAGACCCCCTAGGAAGTTCTCGATGTCTCCTGCTGGGTTTCTGCTCCATGACTGGGTGGAGAGAGAAACTCAGAAAGAAAAAGGAAATTGCAGTCATGGGGAATTATTAAAGCAGTGAGTATTGAAAGAAGGCAGTATGCCTTATCTGGCCGGGTATTTCTTACTACTAGCACCACGAGCACTCAACAGAAATGTTTATCTACTGAACTCATGAATGAATGAGGGAATGAATGGTGAGAAAAAAAGAGAGAGAAAGAAATTAGGTTATTGTGCTTGAAACTGGAGAATCGACAAGAACAAATCACTCAAAAGTCTATTTTGAATACACTGCCAAAGCAAACGGGGGACAGAGTGAGTGGCATGATTCCTGGGGCTGGTCTTTGGCCCGGATGCCTCCACGTGTCTCTACAAACTGGTGGGGCTGCTCATGGTGGACACATGTTAGTGCTGGAATAGGGTTCGGGCCCGTTTGCAGCACATAAACTCACCGGTGATTCTGAGCTTTCATAGGGGTAGCGATAGACTTTGCCCGCCCAGCTCTTGCTCCCCCTTCTATTGCTAGGAGTTTATCAATCTTCCTTTGGTGGACCCATCTATTTTCTACTCCTACTCCATGTGGTTCAAGTGGGACTTACACACCTCCCACCTCCAGTGATGGCCCACATGATTCTGATACGTGCAATCAAAGTTATGATCAATTTAGAGATAGGGCCATGACCCAGTCTGGCTCAACAAAGGCCAGTCCCAGTAATTTGCTGGAACCATTGGGAAAGAGGCATGACTGTTACCCTGTTGTAGTCGCTAACCTGGGGGATGGCAGCCTGCTGTCCTTGCTGCCACATTTGCCACTAGTGGGAAAAGCCTGACGCAAGCTAATAAATTCTCTTTCTGTGTTAAGATTAGAGTGATTTTCTGTCTCTTGCAGCTGAGACAGCCCTAACTAGGGCTTTCTCTCTATTCTCTGAGGCCCTGAAGCCACCCACGGGGTTCTCTGGCTCCTGGTCAAGACTTCCTGCCAACTTCCTGTGGTCCTCAGGCACCTAGCTTGCAAGTTTCGGGCCACGGCATTTCCATAGAGCCTGTCCCCTTGTGTTTGGGCTTCCTGAAATATTTCAGCTGGATTCTTTCTTGGCCTAGCAGCTTGTCCCTGTGGACAATGCATCAGCATTCTGAGAATGCGGCCCACTTTCCACGGTGGGGCTGAGGCTGGTCTCAGCTGCTTCAAGAGTCAGAGGCGGGACTTCATTGCCAAGGGGATCCTTCAGGTTGTATCCTCTCGACAGGGCAGCCGGCCTAGACCACAGCTGCTCAAAGTGCCCGTCCATGAGCTCTTGGTTACTGGTCCATGATGAAATAAAGAGCTTGTATCTGAAAGTATATCAATGCACTCCTGGCTTCATAAGAAAAGTCTTGCTACAAAAAAATTAAAAAATACAAAAACAAAACCAACCCTTAACAATATGACTATTCCACATGCTTGTATAATCTTCTTAAGAACTAGTAATGAAAAAGTTAATGGACTGACACGGTCTGCAGACCATACTTTGAGTAGTATCTGCCTCTGTTCCCACAGTCTTACAGGAGAGCTGGTCTTGACCGCAGTCACATTCTTACACATGATTCCCTGTGACAGGGAAGCCCTTCCATCTTCTGAGCATGATGGATCTATTGCTGTGGTTCTCAATCTTGGTTGCACACTGGAATCATCTGGGATACTTTCAAAAGATGGTTTCCACGGGTAATTTGGCATTTTTAGAAATTCTTCAGATGACTCTCATGCGCAGCCAAGGCTGAGAACCACTGCTACAGCCCTAGCTCAGTGGTGGTTCAATGTTAATGTGCACAGGAATCATTTGGAGAGCTTGTGTGAAATATAGTTCTAAGCACCAATGCCAAAGACTGATAGGTCCTGGTAGGACCTGGTAGGATCCTGGAAATTTTTGTTTTTAAATAAGTAGCCCAGGAAATTTTGATGTAGGTGGTCCATGGACCACAACACTTTGAATAGCACTGCTTTAGATTATTGTCTGGACAGGTTAGATCAAGGTAGACCAGCGTAAGTAGAGATTTAAAGAGAGTTTTCAACGGTTGAAATGTTGAAGTCCTGCCAGGTGGTTTGTTTCCTTTTCTTTTCTGAGGATCTCTGCTATATGGAGCTATCACAACAGAGAAGTGGGGGGGGGGGAGGGCGCTATTAATAGTGTCTAGTGAAATCCAGGAATCAGTGGGAAACCTTAACTCTCTTGGAGCTTGTCAATCATTATATCATTAATGCCATGATGATACTCTGTCTATACTCTGTCCTATTTCTTGTGAATGCCCCTTCCTTAAAGCTCTCAAAGCACCTTACTCTCCTTTAGCCTAAAAGGAAATGCTATCACAAGAGATCCGACAGTCTAGGCCAGACTTAGGAGTGGCCAGGACCAAAGACTAAATCCCAATGGCATTGTGATAGAGCAGGCTTCTTCCATCAGCTTTTTTGCACCCAGTGGAACTATTTCCCTAGTTGAGTAGCTTTATAAAGGCAACAAAGAGAAAGAGATCTTGTATCAGGATGAGGTTGTATATCCACTCAAAGGTTTACACCATGAGCCAGGTGTTTAAGAGGTTTGTGTCATTGGTTTAAGAGGTTCAAAATCCAAGGGAGAGAGCAATCTATCTCAGTGGGAACACGCTGAAGTCAAGGTGGTCGTGAAATAGGAAGCACGCACATTTCCCCACCTCCTTCTCATTGATGGAGCGCGAGCTGCTAGGTCCTGGTAACCCACCTCCTCAGGTTAGTACTTACGTGGTGGGTGGCTCGAAATTCAGGCCCAGAATGAAGGTACTGTTAATGTTTAGAAGGACGTGGGTCCTGAGGGCCAGTTCTATGGGGGCAGTCCTACTACTGAACAGTGAACCATTCCTCCTGGTCTAAAACACCTAAAATATGAGTACTCTTTTGGGATTCTTTGAGCAGGGGAAAATGGTAGATATTACAGAAGTTCTTTTTAGTGATTTCTGAAATGAGTTTTTAATGATCTGGAGGTCCTAAATCAACTAAAACTTAGTTTAGTTGACTTGAATTCAATATACAATTTCTCCCTGTGGGGAAACTTCCTCCTGAAAGCTAGATATGTATAATTTGGCAGATCTAATTATTCTGATTTCCCATGGATATGTTCTGATTATCCAGGAAAAATTCAGTTTACATCTATTGTCCTCATATAATCACTAAGATTGTCTCCTTCCGATGAAAAGAGTCCCAGTTTGGGTAACAAATTATATGGAGATTTAAGTTAGTATTTATTGAACTGAGGAGTCAGGTTAGAAAATGAAAGGGGGGAGATATTTGTTTAAAAATAACTATTGCAACATTTGCAAAGTGTTCTAAGATGAATTCAATAGGAATCCAACAATAATTTTAAAAAATATCTCAGGCAGTTAAGACTGATGGAAACTGTTGACTCTTCTCTGCCTCAATGCGCTTTCACTTGAGGAATCCACACTTGCTAAAGGCCATCAGATAAAATTGTAGCTGGATTTAAAAAGAAAAAAAATTATTTTTGAATCCTACAATAAACATCTACTCTGCTACCTAAGACAAAAGAGCAGAGAATGAAATCCCTTGTTCCAAGGAGGATCTTCAGGAAATGAGATACAAACAAAATTGTTCTGCCATGAAACTATTGTCCCTTGAGCAGACAGTAATGAGCAGTGCCTCATCCAAAACCAAAAAAGGAAACATGAAGGAAGGTAGGTAGGTAGGTAGGTAGGAAGGAAGGAAGGAAAGAAGGAAGGAAAGAAGGAAGGAAATGTGTGTCTTTAGTATTAACAGAATTGCCAGTACCTGCCACCCAGGCCCATGTCTCTTTGTGGGTCATCGCTGGACTCAGTTTCCAGCTCATTTCTAGGTCAACACATTCAAGGCAGGGGTACCTGGGTGGCTCAGTCATTAAGCATCTACCTTTGGCTCAGGTCATGATCCTAGTGTCCCAGGATCGAGCCCCACATCGGGCTCCCTGCTTGGAGGGAAGCCTGCTTCTCCCTCTCTCACTCCCCCTGCTTGTGTTCCCTCTCTGGCTGTGTTTCTGTCAAATAGATAAATAAAATCTTTAAAAACAAAACAAAACAACAACAACACATTCAGGGTAGGGAATAATGACTATACCAGCAGCTCCTATATCAGTGGGGCCTTAAACTTCTCCCCTCTGGTGTTTCAGGTGCCCCTAGAGGTGGGGAAGTGACTGGTCCATCCATCATCATCATCAACATAGCTACCACTTATTCAATTCCTATGGTGTCCACCATATGCCAAGAACAGTTTCAAGCACTGTACACAAAGCAACTCACTCTCTACAACCTTACGAGGAGGGACTGTTGTAATCTGCATGTAGGAGATAAAACTAAAGCACAGGGAATTGACTCGCCCAAGTTCCCACAAGTGCTAAGATGTGGAGTCAAGAGTGTTTCCTCAAAATGAGGAAATTTGCTTCCATAGCCTGTGTTCCTAACCTCTCTCTTTACCTCCACTCTAATACGAATAACAACCTGTACAGCACATAGCTATGTTTCCTGACACCATTTCCCTCTCTAGCTACTTCCTTCCTTCCTTTTACAGTCCAATTCCTTAAATTACTTAAACCACACAACTAGGCATGTAGCCAACACTAGTGAATAGGTGTTAAAAGGATAGATCTCACATGCCACTCTATGATTGATTGGTTATGGCTACCTGAAACCCCGTGTTCACAGCAAGAATTGCCTGAGCTTAGCAGAAAGAGCTTAGCCAGCATCAGTTAGTTATGCAGCAATGGCATCAGGCTGGCCATACATTTGCCCTCCCTGCTCTACCCCTGCATCTTTTCTACAGGCACAATTCAGACCCAGTTAAATGACAACAAAAATTTATGCTTTGTCAATGGCCCCAGATCGAACAACTCATTCCACCATTTAGCATTCATAACTTTAGGAAAAAATATTTCTCTCCTAATTCTCAATATGAATGCCAAGATTCAATTTGTCTGTTGGCTCCTGGTTATCTTCTGGGGAGGCAAAGAATAACAGGTTACCATTAATTTTGAACTAACTACATAAAACACAGAGAAGAAACATTAAGAAATGAAAACTATACGACTTCCAGTGGAGGGGAATTTTAACCTTGAATACTGTCCAACAAGAGAATTCAGAGTTTATGTAGGAGTTTAAAAGCAATTTTCAAAATGGGTAAAATATTTATGCAGCCCATGGGAATATCATCAGCCCTAATCATAGGGTGGAATGCAACATTCATGAAAATCCAGTCTGCACCTTTGCCCATGGACCTAGAGATCCCCATTGAAGACATTACTCTTCTTCCTGCACTCACAACATGTCTTCTGATTGTCTACTGTGTTCTTGATATGGCTTTAGGTCAGGATTAAACAGAGTCCCTGCCTCACATGTCTTATTTGTCTTCTTCCAGTAGCATGCTCTTCTGGCTGACTCCGCCCACCCCAGCTGCACAGTCAGAACTCAGGTGTCTAAGATTTCCATGCTCTTTGTCCCTAATCACATGGGGTATAAGGCAGTAAGTGGGACAGCCCAAGTTTTACTCAGCCTGTCAGTGTTTCGTTGGCTTTCCTCAAATCCACAATCTTGTTTTCTTTTATGAAACAAGAGGCAGAATCTGGGTTCCATCTCCCAAGTCCAAGTATTACTTTTGTTGGATTCTGGGTATCTTTAAGGTAGCGATTAGCCAGGTTCCTCCTGGGGAGAGTGGAGAAGTCTGGTGTGAGACTTATAACAGCATTGTGTGTACCAGGTCTATTCAAGACCCATCACTCAGACTGAAACTTGGATGCATCATCAGCACGCAGAGCAGGTCTGGGTAAGTGCATGGATGATGTAATGGGTTCAGGTTTCAATTTCTTGGTGATACAAGAACTTCGGAAAACTCAAGAAGCCAGACCTATTAGATAGTGAGAAATACAATCTATGAGCCATCTAGCATCCTATCACTGTATTACTGATCACTGACATGCGGGAACTATAGATCAAGGGAAAGAGGGTTGAGGATGGAGTTCTAAGGCACATCAACATTTCATGCATTATCTCATCTGACCCTTACCGTTACCACTGTGGTAGGTAGAATGGAGATTATTTTAGTCTTATTTTATAAAAGAGAGATGAGAGGTTCTGAGAGATTGGTTTGCTCAAGATCTCATGGAACAACGTCTAGAATAGGCCTCATGGGACCCCCTTCTGCAACATCACTACTCTTCAACATGGTCTTCTAGAAAGACTATATTACCCAGATTCTGTTGTTTCTTCATTTTTGGTGATCACTCTGACAACTCCTTCCTTATATATGGGAAAGGGAGAAAAGGTTATATCATCTGGATTTCCTCTAAATTCTGCAGATGGGACAGAACACCAGAGTTTTAGCCTCTAGATCTAAGCACTTTAGAAGATTCCCATCACCCTGCCTGCGCTGACTACCCTCCCACTTCAAACACACCTCTTTTTTCCTACTAATAGCTGAGCCAAAGAAATGTAGCTGAAACCCTGACATTTTTGTATTTTTGTAACACAGTGGTCCAAAGATGAACTGATTCGAGCAAAAAAATTTTTAATAAAACAAGCTAAAAGTAATTTCTTCTTTGCAAATGCCTAGCTTCGCCTTTGTGTGCCTCGAAATTCCTTGGCAGTGCTCTTAATTTGGGGGAATCTGAGTTTATTAGAGGAATGTCAGGAGGAAGAAGGCTACCTGCTCTCCAAGCTCAGTGTTAGATTTAACCATGAGTGTGTCGGCTTAGATTTGTTTGAGGTGTTATAACTATGAGACACAGTGAAGGTCTGAGTCTCTCCCTCATCTACCTGGAGTGAAGAGTAGGGTATGTGCTTGGCTCTGTTATAGAGCAGTCACCAGGGGATGGATAAAGCAAATCCTGAATTACAGTACCTTTTGAGAAGAGGAATATGAGTGTATCCCCTCCTCTCTACATCTGCCAACACATTTCCAGGAACTTCAAGGGAACAAAATGAGCCTACAGCACCCATTGGAAAATCCCGTGGAGGGCATTGGGGCTGGTTTTTCTTGACAAGGCACAACCCCTGGAAGTATGATTTACAAAGAAGAATAGAGTGATAAGAACTACCCCTACCATTTTATCATGCAATTTATCTGGATACTGTGCTAGGTCTGTTACTCCATCATCTCATTTAATATTTGCAAAATACCATCGAGAAGTAGGATTTTCTCCATTTTACAGACCAAAAAACAAAACAAAACAAAACCAACTAAGGCTCAGAGATCTCTCATAATTTGCTGAGATTCACAAAGCTGCTAGGAAGTGGAGCGACACGGTTCTGACTCCAGTGTCCAAAGTGTTCTTCCCACTGTACGGCAATTACTTTGCCCAGGAGGGCACTCTCTCCCCAGACCGGCAGCCCTTTGGCAGGGAGTTCATTTCAAATTCAGCTGGCTGCTTTCTGAGTCAGCCTCCTGTCCCGGATGGGGCTCATACATCCGGGCAGTGGGGTTAGATGGCTAGTTAAAAAAAAAGAGAGAGAGAGATCACAAGTATGCAGAGAGGCAGGCAGAGAGAGAGGAGGAAGCAGGCTCCCTGCCGAACAGAGAGCCCGATGCGGGCCTCGATCCCAGGACCCTGAGATCATGACCTGAGCCAAAAGCGAGGCTTTAACCCACTGAGCCACCCAGATGCCCTTTTTTTTTTTTTTTTTTAAGTAGGCTCCTTGTCCAACGTGGGGCTTGACCTCATGACCCTGAGATCAAGAGTCTCATGCTCTACTGACTGAGCCAGCCAGGCACCCCAGCAATATATGATTTCCTAATGTAAGTACATCCCAGATGTCACACAGGACATATTTATGCTAAATTTTTTGTGTGGTCTGTCTGAAATTCAGTCTCACCTAGGAGATCCGTATTGGGCCTGGCATCGCGAGATGGCCCTTGACCAGCACAGTCCTGGGCTCTGCTCTGCTTCCCAGCTTGGCTCTTTTTTTTTTTTTAAGATTTTATTTATTTACTTGACACAGAGAAACACAGCCAGAGAGGGAACACAAGCAGGGGGAGTGAGAGAGGGAGAAGCAGGCTTCCCGCCAAGCAGGAAGCCTGATGTGGGGCTCGATCCCGGGTCTCCGGGATCATGACCTGAGCCGAAGGCAGTCGCTTAACCAACTGAGCCACCCAGGCGCCCCCCCAGCTTGGCTCTTTAGGCAGCCCTCTCTTCCCCCAGATTTCTCCAATCTCCAGAGATTAAGCCTGCTTCCCTCTCCTGTCACAGTGCTGCTTCCCAATCCCAGTG
>PITA01003569.1:97520-137227 GCA_004023965.1 Spilogale gracilis
CAGTTAACACCTCCGGTCTCTCTGAGCTGGTTCTAGACTTCTCCTCAGATTGGTGCCAGGGTCTCTCAGGCCACAGGCTCCTGGCCGGGACTTTTCATTTCCAGAGCTGCCCACTTGTCAGTCATCTCCCTGCACAGCGCCCAGACCTGAACAAGGCCAAATGCCGTCTCTGCCCCATGCCCTGCTATTGAACGAAGCCGAAGCCAGAAGAGAGGAGCCCCCCTCTTCCCTGACCCACCAGCGTGCCTATGTGTTAACTGCCTCAGGAAATGGATTCCCTTCACTCTCTACCATGCTGAATCCTTGTCCTCGAATCCCAAGTCCTGGGCCACAGCATCTAGGCTCCTGCTTTTAAAACCCCTGGTCTCCACACCTTCGCACAAGTCTGGGGCTTGCCAATCAGCCCCCACTGCAACTTTTCCGATTCTCTTGATTTCTGCCAGTCTGGCTTTTAATGTGGCTGGCCAACTCTGGATGAGCTGTCATCACCTGGCAGCCCCGTGGCTGATTTGGGACCACAGAGGTTTGGGGGGGGGTGATATGTACAGTGTGTTAAAAAATTAGCTAACATTACAATGTTTTCATGATCACTTCTGCTTCTGGCTTCTCATTACAAAACAGAAGCCCCAGTGCCCAGAGGCCCACATTCCCGCACATTCTGGGGTGCCTGCATGCCCTGGTTCCCCACCTCCCTCCTCTGGTCTCCTGCCGGGCCCCGGTCAGGACTGACAGCAAGTCCTTTGCAGGAGAATTGCAGGCCTTCCACACACGAATGGCAGACTATAAATGGACTCCCGATAAACACGTTACATAACAGGCTGAGACCTGAGCAAATTATAGTATTTTTTTTTAAAGGGTGGTTAAAACAATTCTACAAGAAATCATTTCTTTTCTCTGATGACTGGGTAGGCTAATTTGGGAACTACTGAAATCCATACCTATGCTTATTCTGATTGTCCTTTATAGGTTTAGAACCAACTGAATCTAGTGCCATAAAATATGCAAACATTATAAAATTACATCTCATTAAGGTTAAAGGAAAAGTTTACTGGCAAATCACTACAAGTTCACTCTCGGAATTCACCTCAAAATACTTTTAAGGTGACAAATGGAGCTCCAATCTGCCAAATCCTGTGGAATCCGGTGTCTCTTCATTTTTGCCAATATGTGGGTGGTAGGCAATGAACATGGACAAGTAAACAGAACACGGAACGTCACTCTGCTAAGTGTGCTAAGACTCAGAAGATAAGAACATGTTTGCCAGCATCTTGATTAAAACACTGCACACAGGGGCGCCTGGGTGGCTCAGTTGGTTAAGCAACTGCCTTCGGCTCAGGTCATGATCCCGGAGACCCGGGATCGAGCCCCACATGGGGCTGCCTGCTCGGCGGGAAGCCTGCTTCTCCCTCTCTCACTCCCCCTGCTTGTGTTCCCTCTCTAGCTCTGTTTCTCTCTGTCAACTAAATAAATAAAATCTTAAAAAAAATCCACTGCACACAAAGATGATACTGGGTCCCTTCACTACTCCCCCAAGCAGAAAAACATCTGGGGTTACTGTTGAGAATGGTGCTACTTGTCCTCAGAGTTCAGAAGTGGCTACGGTTGATCATTTCACCTAAAAAGTTATCCTACCGAAGAAATAAGAAAGTATCTTTGCTTACAAGCATTTGAGAGCTATTTTGCAAAATAAGCTTCCCTGAGGAATCTATCAATAAACGCATGCAAAATATTAATGTGCTCGTCATATATTACTGTATTCATCACACTATAAAGTACATCTTAATGGAGAAATGTTTTCTTTATTTTTAAATTTTTTAAATTTTTTATATATTTTTTAAGATTATATTTATTTGACAGACAGAAACACCGCCAGAGAGGGAACACAAGCATGGGGAGTGAGAGAGGGAGAAGCAGGCTTCCTGCCGAGCAGGGAGCCCGATGTGGGACTCGATCCCGGGTCTCCGGGATCATGACCTGAGCGGAAGGCAGTCACCTAATCAACTGAGCCACCTAGGCGCCCCTCTTTTTTTTTAAATATTTTATTATTTATTTGAGAGGTAGGAGGAGGAGGAGCAGGAGAGAAACAAACAGACTCTGAGCTGAGCTCAGAGCCCCACATAGGGCTCGATCCCATGACACTGAGATATGACCTAAACTGAAATGAAGAGTCGATGCTTAACCAACTGAGCCACACGGGCACCCATGTTTTCTTCCTTATTTTTGTCAGAAAAGTCAGAAAATTTACCCCACTTGTCTAAATTTGGTCATATTCTTAGAATAAATCACGAAACTATGGAGTCTCAGATTTTAAAGCTCCAAGGAGCCTTGGTGCCATGAGGGGTGCATTGTACCCCTTTTCCATTATCAGAGTTCACTGGAGGAACGCAGGACAGTATTGGCTCACAGAGAGGGAGCTGGAAGTGGACCCCACCTCAGAGCATATTTCCAAATTCTGCCCAAATTTTGCAGATGAAGAAGCTGAGACCAAAGATGAGGAATGATCAAGACAAAGCCTCATGGCTGGTTGGAAGAGGAGGCAGGAGCCGCGGGGCAAGGTCTTTTGCTTTTTACTGTCCCTTCCAACATTACCTCCCTAGAGAGTGCAAAATGACATTGAAGATGCTCTGTAGAAGCATCCGTCTTTCATGAAAATGAAGATAAATGGGAATTTTTCCCCTAAGATTTTATTTATTTATTTAAGAGTAAAGCTGGGGGGAAGAGGCGGAGGGCAAGGGAGAAGCAGACTCTCCGCTGAGCAGGAAGCCCCATCTGAGGAACAGATTTTTTTAAACAATGAACTTAATATTTCAGAAATACACTTCAAAATTGGTTCGGGGGCATGTAGAGAGAAAAGGATGGTGAACACCAAGGAAAAGAGAGGGAAAGAGAGAAAGGCCACCCACCACCTTCCAACGGGGGAACTGAATGTAAGGGGACAGTGAGAGCTTCGGCACCCCCAACAGCAACAAAGACACCCTTCTCTTCCCAACACTCCCCTTCCTGGCGTCTAAGATGCTGTGTGCCCTGACTTTCCAGCTCTTGACCCTTGGCTTCTGTCCCTTTCCCCATCCCTAGGGTTCAGTCCTTAGCATTCTGCTGCAGTTCCCCCTCAAGGCTCTTCCTTCATTATGGTGTTGGCCTCCCACTAATCCATTCCGATATCAAGAAATGTCCACCTCACCCAGCACCATCCCAAGAGCAGCACACGTTCTGAGGCTCTCAGACCACCCTCCTCCAGATGCCCTACCATCACCGGAATGTAAACCAATACACGTGAACACGCACCTACTATGTGCAGGCCGCCACAGGGGATGCATTTTATTCTTTTTACATCATCAGAGTTAATTGGAGGAAATGCAGAACAATATTGGCTCACAGAGAGGGAGCTGGAAGTGGACCCCACCTGGGCAAAGCATATGTGCATGGGACCCATTTACTGCTTTCATCACTTGCCTTCGTGGGACTGAGCCACATCTGGATCCCATTACAATTATGAAAGGTGCAGGCTTCATGCTTGCTCCAAAGCCCAGCTCTGATTTCACAACCAGCTTGGAGAAGCAGGAGGCAAGTAAATACTTCCTGTTCCATTTGTAATCAACATGCACTTGACATCAATAAACTGGGATAATTACATTATCATTATCATTACCATCATTATTATTGGACACAATCGAGGAGACATTAATAGAGGTTTCTGCAGGATCTGCTTGGGACAGATGGGACTCACACTGGAGCGGGAGGGTGGAGGATGCCATTTGTCGCCTTCCTTAGCCAAGTAGATGAGGCAACTCCTTAAATGCTCTCCAAAGACTTAAAGATTGGATCTTATAGAACAGTGATCAATTGCTTCCATTGTTTCTTCCACACAGAATGATATGGTTTCCAGGCCTTGGGCATTTTCTGGAACACGGAGGAGGAGGGATCTTTAAAAATAGTCATGTTCAGCTTATTTTTCTCTTTTTGATTTTATTTTACTTTCTTATTTTATTTTTGCTGTTGAGGAAATGTAGGCCAAGGGACTTGTCAGCACATTTGTTTGTAGATCTCAAATAGAACTTCAGACCTGGCCTGTCCACTTTCTCCACTGGCTAGGGAGAGTTTAACCAGGCTATCCTCCCTCTTATAGCGCAACTTCCTCACCAGGAATTAGACTTCCTAATGACTCAAGACTCTTCACTTTGGCCCACAGGACTTCTATTGTCCATGATCTAACGTAATATAAACATTTGGAAAACAGCCACTTGGCTTCTCCCCTGAAAACAGAACTGCAATGAGCGAACTTTACAACAGACTAGTTCTGCTGAAAACCCTTGGGATAGTGTGGATTGTTAGACACTGGCAAAAACTGTGGAGAGATTTTTTTCCTTTTATAAAACCTCTATATTGGAGATATATATACATATACATACATATATATATATATATATATATATATATATATATATATATATATGAATGATATCTTACTTGGACATACTCTTTGTTGGATGGTTTCCTGTCATCAAATGAGTCCTGAGAGCGTATGGATGGTGGTGGAAAGAGAAATAGATTATTTTGTGTTATCCATTACATTGTGTGATATCACGCCCACAATCCTGCTGTGTTTTTAGAATTGTTTGAGCCATGGATCAGTCACCCAGTCACTGAAACTAGCTGCTAGTGACAGATGGTAACCGGACTCATTGCGGTGATCACTTTGCCATGTGTATAAATGTTGAATCACTATGTCATTTACATAAAACTAATAGAATATTACATGTTGATTAGGTAGTTCATGAAAAAAGTTGTTCTTAATGAAACTAGCTGGGACATCCCTACTCACGAAGCCCATGCATAAGCTCCCTTTTTTAATCTTTATCTTCATCTTCATCAGTTTTCATTCCATCATTTGTACAGAAATGTACAGAGAGAAACAAAACCACCCATCATCTTCATACTTGCAGCCATGTCTTCTGGTGTCCCATGTATGGGCAGAACCACTGGATGGAATCGTCCCTGAAATGTGTCCCTAACCCGTTGACTCTTTGATCAACCACCAAAAAAAAAAAAAATACTGTTGATTCCAAAGTTATTTTCATTAGGATTAGAGAAAACAAAATATGATGAATAAGCAAGTCTTTACTTTGAGATGCCTCCTCAGGGCCTTCTTTGGTGAGCATTTTAAAAGAAATAAATTATGGGACACCTCTTGGCTCCCATGATCAATCATGTGAAAGTAACCCTTTTCAAAGGCAGCTTTTCTGTTGAGGAAGAGGACAAAGGAATCGGTCCAGGGTGGCTATTCGGAAGAGCTGGCTGGACAGACACAAAGAGGTATCCTTTTCCAAATGTGGGTCTCTGGCTCCTTTCCTTCAATTTGCTCACTTTTCTTGTATGAAGTGACCTGATTTTCCTCACCATCGTGATGATTTATTGTAAATAAGGGTTATTTATAAGAAATCTTCCTGGAGGAATAGCAGAATTATGTAATGGCTTCCCAAGAGGCCAACTGAGCAGTGTAACTCCCCTTCCTCCAATTCAGGGCCGAAACAAGAAAATAAAACCTCATTTAACTGTTTATTCAACCCAAATAAATCTGGCTCCGGGGCCTGCCAAGATTTTACAGTGCCAGAGGCAAGGGGGTGAGAAACCAGAAAGGGAAAGGAGGAAAGAGATTTGTAAAATGTGGGCAAAGTGGGGGGGAAGAAAACAGCTCACACGGCGTGAGCTTCCTGCCTCTGCAGACCCTGTTTATGAAATCTGAGCTCTGACACCCCCAACACATGGAGCCAGGATACAAAACGGATGGAAAATGAGAAAACTTCAAGCCATTTCCTGACTTCTCCATTGTGTTCTCACCTTTTACCAGTTGGGGCCCAGACTGGACAGGTGCGAACAGCACTTTCTTCACACGGGGTCCCTGTTCTCCGGTCCCTGTTGCTTGGAGTTCAGAGGGGTTACATGCTAGAAGGGACCTCCAAAGGTCATCCATCCCGTCAATCCTGCAGTCCCCAGGTGACAGGGCCTCGCCGTTGAGGACTGCATACTTTGTTTTGGAATATTCCTCTATCCCTGTGGGTCATCTGTTTTGAGGTTGAACATTCTATTTTTGAAACGTTTGCTACTTGAAGCAAGAGAGAAGGGTAGAATTCTGGCTTCTATTCCTTCCACACGCTCCTCTGACTGGTACCTTATGTCCTCGGTGACCGGCAGGGCAAGTAAGTTCTCTCTGCTGCACTGAGGCCACGGCATGAAACAGGCTGCTCCCGGGGTCACAGATCATTGATAACTTATATCCCCCATTACAGCCAGATCTCGTGGCCCTCAGAAAGGTGATTTCTCTGTGTCATTAAAGTATGGAGAAGCGGATAGAAGGTTGAAATACAGAACCAGTGAGTGTAAGCAACACATTCCAGAATATGAGCCATGAAGGGATGCAATTCCCCACGTAAGTTAACCATATCCAAAGGAGGCTATTCATGTAATTTTAAGATGAAGGATGTCTGGCTCTGTTTATTGGGTAAGCAGATGGAGACAGTGAAGACAGTGAAGTTGAATGAGCAGGGCCAATGTGTAAAAGAGGGAATAATTGATAGAGCAAAAAAAACTTGGCAAGAAGAGGGTAGTTTGTAGTATAGAACTCAGGTACAACAATTAACCTTGGGCATCAGAAGGACATCACGTCTTCTGAGACGGATGGGAAAGGGGAAAGGGATGAGGTGATAGTGCATGAAGACAGCTTGTAGGTAGGAGTGGGGGGAGCCTGTCTGAGAGCAGGAGTCAAAGTCATCTGTTCAGTGAGAGCAGCAGGGCTTACTGGCGGTTCGAGGAGGGCAGTAGGGATCCTTAGTGGTCTCTGAAGGAACAGGAGAGAGCATTACCTAGAGGATGAAAAGTTTTTCAGCATGAACTGGAAGGCAGGGAATGAGTGGTGAATTCCATCCAAGGTCATGTGGGACAAAATATGATTTTCCAGCCTCACTCTGGAGTCCAGGTTTGGGAATGGGGATCTAGATTGACTGAGATAACCCCGAGTTGGAGGTTCTCAGGAAAGTATGTAGAGAATTGACATACCAAAGTTGAAAATGCTGGTTGGAAGGATCTTGGCTGTAGGGAGGAAGAAATAGAGCCAGAGGAGACTAGATGACAGTGAGGAAAAGAGGAGGCGGGAAACTGGATGTCACGAAGGAGCTGAAGAGTTGAAGATCTGGAAATGAAGATGGTGGGATCAGACATTGAGACGGGAATATAAGGCCTTCACGGTGGAGCAGTTCTGGGAGGTGACACAGTCTCCAGGGTGGCCTCAAGAGTGGGTAGCTGGAGAGGAGCATAAAATGAGACTTGTTCTTTGGGCAGGGAAACTGGGGCCTTCGCTAGGATCCCACTTGGTGGTGGGGGGGTGCACACGGCCTACCCCTTATTCTTTTGGGACCATAATGCAAACTCAACATTTCTATCATTAACATTGTCCCAAAGGGACAAGAAGCTGACAGTTGATACAGCTGCCTGCTGCAGGTTCTATATTCATACACCGACTCTTTCTTGGGTGTGGGGGGTGGCCTCAGGCCTCATCCAATCCTCTTTTCTGACAAAACTTCATCAGTCTCCTGAACCTTCTCTTAGGCTTCTCTGTGCACTTGTTGCAAAATCTGGTTTTAGCACAAAACTCTGTTAAGTCAGTTGCACCAGAAGTCCCTCCCCTGGACATCTGATGGGGTTGCCCATCCTCCACCCTCCCCCAGGTGGTCTGCTCCATCTTGGCCTACCTTCGGCAAGAATCCTGTCAGGTCCGTTTAGCCAGAATCCCCTTTACCCCTGATGTTTCTTAGTAATTTTCTATTCGATGACACCACTCCACTCCTTGGCTATAAAGTCCCACTTGCCCACGCCATATTCAGAACTAAGCCCAGTTCTATTCCAGGTTCTCTTATCTCCTATTGTAGTAGTCCTGAATGAAATATATATATATACTTTACTGTCCAGCTCTGTTTTTAATTTGACAGCACTGCGGGGTTTGAGGAATTGCCTTGATTTCAATCTTGAGAGCTTAGGGGTATGTATCAAAGAATCAGAGTATCCCCCTAATAATTCCTTAGGGATTACCTATAAATTTATCAAAACATTTTGAATTCATTTGTGTTTTCAGCCTGTACCACACCTTGACATAATGTTATGTAAATTTATCAATTTCACTGTAAGATCATATTGTCTTTTACTTGCCCTGAATTTGTACCTTCTTTCAAGCTTTTTTCCAAAGATACTCTCTAATTTTAAGTTTTGGATTTGCACACTTGATCATTTTAGATACTGCTTTCCCCAGAATTCCCCTCTGTGTAGTTGAGTTTTAATCTATTTGGTGTTCACATCTGGTCCCACTGCCTTCATGTGCCCTTCTCTGTCAGTGCTGCTGGTCAGATCGTGATGCCTTCTGATTAGCCTCACAGCTTTCAAAGTGCTCATAACTCATCTTATTTGAACCCCACTGAACTTCTAAGAGTTAGGAAAAACGTTCTTCCCATTGCATAGGCCAGAAAGTGGCTGACTCACCCCAGGATATACTTGACTTATGATTCCAAATTCTGGGCTTTCTCTGTACCCGAAAACTAGAGCACTGCAGTTAAGAGTGTGACTTTTGGGGTTCTAGGTTCAAATCTCCACCCTGTCACTTTCTATGAACTGTTTAATTTCTAAAAGTCTGAATACCTTTAGTAATAAAACCAGAAGAGATGTTTTTATCCTGACAGGCTGTTATGTGCATTGAATGAGATTATGTCTATGCATGTTCAGAACAAAATTCCTGGTCCTTTTCCTGAATTATAACAGAGACCTTGACATTTGTAACTTATAACTATAGTTAGTAAAATTCTTCCATGATTGCACTACTTTGCCAGACTTAAGCTCATTTGTACATCTCCTGTTTGCTCACATGTCACTGAAAGAGCCCAACAACAGCAGAACCCACAGCAGACTGTTTTCAAGCGAGCATTTACCAAGACGGACTGTCTTCTAGGCCATTAGTAAAACTTTAAATAAACTTAAAAGGATTAACATCCTACAAAGTTTGTCCTCTAACCACAAAGAAATAAATGAGAAACAACAAACATATCTGGAAAACCCCAAAATAGTGGGAATCTCATACATTTCTGAATAATCCATGAGTCCATAGACCCCAGCTAACATTTGACTTAATGGTGAAAGACCAAATGCCTTCCCCTAAGATTAGAAACAAGGTATATATGCCCACTTAAAACACTCATATTCAAATTGTCCAAGAAAGGTGCCATAAGGCAAGAAAATAAATAAAAGGACAGGAAGGATATCTGGATAGGAATCTGTTTTTATTTTTAAATGATGTGATCATTTATCTAGAAGATGCTAAGGAAACCTCCTTAAAGTCAGGAGAACTAATAAGAGAGTGTACAACAGCACTAAAATACATGAAATATTTGGGTATAAATCTTACAAAGTATGTGTAGTATCTGTATTACAAAGGACTTGAATCTAGATATATAAAGAACTCTCAAACATTAATAAGAAACAAAATTTTAAAGTTGGGGCAAATACTTAAACAGATGCTTCACCAACAAAGAAATACAGCTGACAATAAACACGAAAAGATGCTCAACACTGTAAATCATTTGGGAAATGTTAATTAAAACCACAATGTGTTAACATTACCCACCTATTAAAGAGACTAATAAAACAACAGCAACAATTAAAACCCCTAAGTATTAAGATGGAAATTCTCAAACATTTCCCAGAGAAATGCAAGTACAGTCACTTCAAAAAACAGTTGAGCAATTTCTTAATTTAAACACATGCTACCTAGAAATCCCTCTTCTACATATATGCGTATTTACCTGAGTGAAGTAATAGCTAACGTTCACACAATAACCTGTATGTGAATGTTTACAACAGCCTTACACATAACTGGTAAAAATGAACCAAATGTCCTACAAACTTGCAGAAACAAATTGTGGTGTGTACATTTGTTATATTTATACAAATGAACACTACTCGACAATAAAAAGGAAAAAGCTATAAATATGCAGAACGGCATGAAACTAAGGTGCATTAAACTAAGATTCAAATGCTATCTTGTATAAATCCATTTAAATGGCCTTCTTACAAAAGCAAACTATAAGGATAGGAAACAGATCAGTGGCCACCAGGAGTTTTGGGTGGGAGGAATGGAACACTTCTATACCTAAATTGTGGTGGTAGTTCTTCTGCTGTATGTATCAAAACTCACAGAACTGTACATTAAAAAGGGTTACTTTACTGTATATGTATGTATATCTTATTTTCTTAATGAAAAAATACAGACAAGATTCAGAGGTTAGGTGGACTGAGATCCACAATTAGTGAGTGGTAAAGCTGAGATTTGAGTCCAGTTCTGTCTGACTCCAAAGCTTGTATGCCTACCCACCAGAGGCGCCAGAGCATCCCACCACACAACAGTGGACCCTCTGTCAGCCTGGGTTCCTGAACGACTATATGAAACACAAGCTTCGGCATGTTAAGCCACAGACTGTGGGACTGTTTGTTACTGCGGCATAATGTAACCTGATCTGACTGATACAGCTGTGATGCTGAGCTCCCTGGTAGCTTCCTTTTGCAAGATCTAAAGATCTGTGTAAGAGTTTCAGGTCATAACCCTGGAACAGCAAAGAGGAGAAAGCTCTTGAGAGTCTCGAATCCCAGACCTTGTAAGTATCTCCTCCACTGGCTAGGTGACAAAACTCCCCCACAGCTGGACATCCTGGCTTCAGTCTATGAAAGGGCTATGACAGGCAGTGGCCCCCAGTTGCAAAACTCTACAGACTCTGTGCCTTGGGCCCCTGTGGCTCTGCCCAGCAGCCATTTTCCTTGGTTTTAAGAAGTCCAGGCTCTCCCTGGCAATCTCTCCAAATGCCAAGCCCTTTGGGCACCAAGAGTATCCAAAGCCTTCCTGTTTGGAATCTAGTGCCCTAGCTGGCTCTTGCACTTTTAGGCTAGGTTTTCCTGTACAGGTTATAACGTTCTGTGGAAAATGTGAAGCAGAAATTGTTGTGATAAGCCCGGAGCGGAGGGGCCTCTGGGGAGCAGCCCTGGTGAGCTGGGTCACCTCATTTCGTGAGGGCCAGGCCTGGGGGAGGCTCCACAAGCTTTAATTAAAGCCAGCAGGAGCCTGTTTGAAGCAAGAGCAGCGGAAGAGTGAGGGCAGCAAAGAGCAGGCTAAGCCAGACCCGCCTCCTTCTGCTAGAGCCGGACCTGGGGAGTCCAGGCTGGAGCCCAGTCAAAACCAATGCACAGGATGAATGAAGAACAGCATGAGGAGCACTAGGGGTGCTTGGGGGGAGGTGGGATAGGAGAGAAGGCCTGGGCAAGAAAGAAGGCAAGTAGCTGACCTGGGAGGAAATCACAGCTCTTCTTTGGGGAAGTGGTTCCTAGAGCAGATCTGCTCATGATCACCAGGGTAACCAGCTGGGGTGTGGAGGTTAAGGAACCCAGAAATCCCAAACAAATGTATTCATCAGAGGTACAGGGAAACAGTTTAAAGCCAGATATTGCTACAACAGCTTCTTTTGGAAGGTTTGCTCACAAGTCGCAACCCAGAGAACCTTCTTCCTTCTGCAGGATCTCCTTTTCTGCACTGTTCATTGACCTGTGCGTGGGTGAGTGTGGGGGCAGCAGGGGGCCCAGCTTCCAACCCTACGTATCCCTAACCATAGCTGCCAGCGTCCTTATCTACAGACCTGGCAGACACTGCCTCTGCTTTCCGGGGCTACTGGCCCCATACCATGCTTTGGGGTGGAGAGGAATAGCTATCTTGTCCTTCCATAGCCCTGAGTCTTGGGAGTGCTCCTGAGAGGACTTCGCTTCTGACCAGCAGAGATGATAAAGGGGCTGACAACAGGCCTGACTAGGAATCTGTACCTATGTACCTCAATTTAGAGTTTGCAAAGCCTTTCCACATGTCTTGTCTCATTTCCCCCAATTCACTATGAGAGCACAAGAGTGGTTCTTATTCCCATGTTACAGATGAGGGAACAGAAGCCCCTCCCAAAGTTAAATGACTCCCCAAAGTCATAGGGATAGACTCAGGAGCTTTTCCTACTGCTCCAACTAGGACAGGTTTGTTTTTGTTTTTTTTTTTCTTTCCGTTCAACATAGACCATTAGTAAAAGATTTCACTTGCTAAAAAATCAAATTGTTTAGGGGCATCTGGTTGGCTCCTTTGGCTAAGTGTCCAACTCTTGATCTGAGCTCAGGTTGTGATCTCAGAGTCATGAGACTGAGCCCTGTGTTGGGCTCTGCACTGGGCATGCAGCCTGCTTAGGATTCTCTGTCTCTCTCCCTGTGACCCCACCCCATCTCTCTCTTAAAAAAAAAAAAAAAAGCTTAAAAAAAAGGAAAAGGAAAATTGTTTAAAATAGCTACAAAATGTTTGAAGATCAATGCTCTTATTTTTCCGTTGAGGAAAGAAATGAAATAATTTGCCTAAGATCCTGCTGAATAAGGAAGCAAGGTGGGGCCAGAACCATTTTTCCTGCATCCAGGCCAGTTTTCTTTTTTACCCAAAATATGGCCCTGGGACAGAACTGTGCAGTGTCTTTACTTACTCTGGTAGTTCTTAGGCATTAATGTTCTTTCTTGCCAGGGTTCAGATAGGCAGAATTTGAGGGCAGGAAAGAAACCGAGTCTCAGGCCAAGGAACAGGGTTTTACTTTTCACCAACTGGGACACCAGGGCCAGTCCGAAGTGACTTGCCCCACACCACACAACAAGTTAGAGGCAGAAACAGAATGAACCTGAGAGTTTTCAGGTCTTGAGGGCTGGGCTCTTCCAAGGAACTGGGAGTCTGCCCCTTCTCCTGTCCCTTGAATTGGCCTCCCAGGTCACCTTTCCCCCAGCCTTGGCCCTGACTTCCTGCTTCCGGAAATTCCTGTGTCTTTCCTCTCTGACAGCCAATGGCCTTGTCCCTTGGCTTGGGACAGCCCTCCCCGCAAAGCCGGGCGGCATGCTTGCCTATCAGCTCAGCTCTTACTGCAGGGTTTCCCCTCCAGCCCCGCCCCAGCACACTGGGTGCCAGGCAACACAGTTAAGGCTACCTGTGCCCAAGAGGAAAAGGGTCACAAACTAGTGGAGTGGAAATGGTGGAGGTGAAGGAAGGAGAGGGAGATGTCCTTCTGGGCAATTCCCCAGTCCTGAAAGACTCTTCATGATGTCTTCCTTGAGAGCCCTCCATGCCACCATACTGCTGGCACGGGGCTTGGGAGCGGCCTCCTTGGGGGAAACCCGGATCAACCATTAAGGTGGGGTGGTGATGGTGGATCTATGCTCTGCTCCCCCCTTAAACTCGTCGGACTCCCAGTCCCACCCATCCTGCTCTGAGGGGCTCATTCAGCTTTGTGTTCCCAACATGTACGCACAACACCAGCAACGGCCCTATGCACATAGCACCAGATCTTTGCTTAATATTTATTATATGTCCTGTTCTATTATTATCAAACTATTATTATATTTATGATTTTATGTAATATGTACATATATATTTATTGACAAATATATGTCAATATGTCAATATGACATATATATTCATTGACATATACTTATGTGTCACAATATATTACATATAATTATTATATATCATATACAATACATGGTGATATGTTACATTATAATCTATAACTTAAATATTATTATTAATATTAATTGATTAGTTAATAATGCCTATATCCCCATCACTTGTGCAGGACCAAACTCCAAGGGAGACAGGAAAGGACCTTGAGCAATATATTTTATATTTATATTATATTTCCCCAAATGCTTTTCTGATTATATTTCCAATCTCTAATTTAAAGACTCCTTAGGACCCTGTTCTCATTAATTTCTATCTCCTGAACTGCCAGTTTCCTAAGACTGAAATGTACAAGCTCCACCGATGCTCTGGGCACACTGTACAATGACTTAATGGTCATCAACAGGACGCTGCACCCTGGCCAAACCAAACATCCACTGGGTCTAATGGTCAAGGGGAGCTGGAAGCATGCAATCTGGGAGCTCTGCGACAATTCTAGGTTCGGAAAATGCCTGCGAGTGTTCGCGAGTCCGGAGAAGGGCTCAGTGTTGGTTTCTACCTCTCCTCTCACCCCTTCCGTGAGCCTCAGTTTACTCTCCTGTGGTGGGGTTGAGTGAAGGAGATGGAATAATGATCTCTCATGGCAGGGCTGTGAGAAATAATTAGAGAAACACTGCAAAGTGTTTGAATGAACAAATTCATCTAAAAAACCATCTGAATGGGTCTCCAGGGAGCAACAAACAGACTTTTACAAGTTCACAGTTACTTAGCTAAGATCAGGTGATGATATTTTATTTCAGGAAAAAGCAAACACCATGTGCTAGCTGAGTTGCTCATGCTTGGGTGAGGGACATCTGGGAGGAGGGGGGAGAGGGCTGCCCTGCTTCAGCCCCAGCCTCCGGTCACAGGCCAGTGGTGTCTCCACTAGCACTCTGGGGCCTGCCATCTCCCTGCCCAGATGTTTGGCTTCTCCGGACGTGCCCTGCCGAGGCGTGCTCTCAGCTGCATGGCTCCTTCCTGGGTTTCATTTTCTCTGCTTTTGTGGCCTTTTAGAATAGTAGCAAGTGCAAATGCCCCCCATAAAAGCTCAATATTTAGTTTTGGCATATGGTGGGAGCTGGCCAAAAGCATTTATCTCCTTTACCTCTCCATTTTCCAGACTATTCATCAGGAATAAGAGGATTGTATATCTTCCTTGGCAAATATTTCTCTTTCCCTTCTTCTTTCCTCTTTTCTTTCTTTTGTCCTTTCTTCCTTCCTTTTTTTTTTTTCCTTTCTTTCAATGACGTCCAGGCTTCCTAGCTCTGGGGATAAGGGGGCTCAGTGTAGCCAGAGATAATCTGTGAGGTGGCAGAAACACTGTGTTGGTCACAACAGCTCAGGAGGGAAAGGCTGACGATGCTTTATTCCCAGTCATAGAAACTGCTCTGCTCTGGACCTGAAAAGTCATACCTTCATGCTCCTGGGGAACCAAAGGGGCCTTCTGGGCCTTAGTTCCCACGTCAAGTACCTGCAGCCGTGTGAGTCTAGGAGGATGAGGAAGGGCAGATTGGCTTCCATCAGCCTAGGTCATGCGGCAGCCTTGCCTCTGCTCCGCTGGGGTTTTTCAGTCCCTGGGGACATGAGCGAGGGTGGGCTGGCTATATAGTTATGGCTCTATTATTTTGGGTCCTAGCATAGCTTCTCTGGGCCTCTGTTTCTTCATAAATAAGTAAGAGGGGCTTAGACTAAATCAACGGATCTCAAAGTGTTCCTTTTAAATGTTTTCAGCAGTGGAATCCTTTTCTCAAAATCCTGCATAGGACCTCATTACAGGAAACATACAAGGTAGAGCTACCTCGCTCCAAGGTGGGTGGGTGGGCTTGCTCATGGGCTCCAGGGCCCAGGCCGGGGACGTCAGAGGAGATGCCTATTCTGGGCCCTTCCTGTGATTCAGGGCCCCTGTAGCGGCCGGCTCCAACTGAAGATGTAGGAAAGGAGTAAGGAACCCGAACCCCATCTTGTTGCCTACTGTCCCGGCATCCCTGCCTGCCTTCTCTATCCCAAAGCAACCGATGGAGAGGAGGACGCTCCAGTTCCGACACGGCGTGACGTCAGTGGGGCCAGCCCGCCCCCCACCATGGCTTGCTGTCACTGTCTTCCTCAGCCTCCCAGTTTCTGGGGCCCTGCAGATGTGAAGGCTGACCTGGGACCTGGAAGAAAGCCTGGGGAGGGGGAGCTGGTGACCTCACAGGGGAGGAGATCAAAGGAGGCTGAGCTCATCTGACCCAGGCCAGAGAGTCATGGCTGGGGACAGCTGTGAGAACAGAGGGAGGGCACCCAGCGCTCCAGGCAGGAGGAGGGAGGCTCGGGCTCGTTCTCCCGCTTCCAGGTGGTACCTGCTTTCCCGCCCAGGCATTTTTGTGGTGGACAGGAGAGAGGGAGAGAGAGAGACAGAGACAGAGACAGACAGGGATGGTAGAATTTCTGGTTGTTTTGTTTCTTTCCACTAATTTCTCATCCTGTACTCCTCTCCCACCTCCAGACTTTATAGGAATTTTTGGTTATTCAACACACCCTCCTTCCTGTCAGACCATATTTCATTTCTCACATTCCACCCCGGGGCCTAGGTTAGCAGAGCCCAGCTGCCCCGGTTAACCTAGGTGAGATATTAAACCCCACCCGCCCCGGGAGGCACCCATCATCGTCCCGAGCCGCGGGTTCTCTCCCTGGTGAAACAGAGGTGATAACAGTTCTCATGGTATTTTCAATTAAAAATTCCTGAAATGTTTCCAACATCAGCCAGCCAGAAAAGGAGGGTGATAGAGAACAAATGGTGACAAGGAGAGAAAGGAAGAGAGAAGGGGGTGAGGTGGGGGAGGGGGAACAACCCCATGAGGAGCCAGAAGTCAGCAAGGGAGCCAGGGAGACCAGAAGCCAGAAAACCCAGGGCAAGAAAGAGAAGCTGCCAGAAGAATGATGAAGAAAATGGGGGCAGATTAGGCTGCTGAAGTAGAATGGAAGGCCTGAGAGAAAGCAGGAGAGATAAAGCACTTTGGCTTTATGTCCAAAAAGTGCGACAAAGCGAGCCAGCACGTATGTGGCACGCATCAGGAGCTTTCCCATACTGTCCTTAATTATCCTTCCTTTATGATTCGTTATCGTCGTCTTTATTATCCTGACCAGAGGGCCCGTCCCCAAAATGTACCTGAAGCCACAGGGAAGGAGGTCCCCGAGGTCTAAAGCTTTTAGCAAAGGAGGACATTTTTATCCCGAAGGCTTTTGTTGGCTTTCCAGCCATTATAGAGAGCCGAACCCAGCCCTGGCCTCCTAGGCAGGTACTTGACAAGTTCATTCTGTTGAAACCGATGTGGTCACCCATCCCGTCGGGGAGAGAGGTCCACAGGCAAAGATAAACAGGAGAGAGATGGGGAAGGGCTGTTATGTAACATTCCCAAACACACCACTTCAGAGAGCATGCGGAGGAGGAAATGAGAACCAGTCATTTCAAAGGCAAAAAAGCAAACTAAAACCCCCACAGGCCCCCACTTCCACAGAGAGCCAAGCAGAGGAGTCACGGCATCGACACGACCTGCGGCCCCCAGGAAGCTGCTTGTGGAATTCTCTGGAGGAAAGAGCCACAGAAATGGTCTCTCCAAAGAGTGTGGGATCCCCCTCTGGTGTCCCCCAGCCCAAGCAACCTTGGCACCCACCACCCAGAAACCCTGGCCCAGTGTCCCGGGCAGCTGCCGCCGCCTTCTCCTCCTCCGCTCTGCATTGTCGCTCACCCACCGGTGCTGGGAGCCCTTCCCTCCTCCCCCTCCTCTGTAACCACCTGGCCTGGGCTACCACCTCCCCTCCCTCCCTGGCTACAGTCTGGTAGGAGCTTCCCAATGACTTCCCTGCGGTCACTCTGGCTTCCCAAATGCATTGCCCACCACTGAGAGCCTGCCCATGGCTTCCAGCTACCCCTGAATCAAGTCCAAGCAAGGGAGCGTGGCCCCCCAGGCCGCTGGCCTTGGTCCCTGCTCCCGCCCCTACCTGTGCCTCTCCCACCCCACAAACTGCAGGGTGCCGGGCCTCCTTCCCATCCTATCCACACCACAATTCCCTTCTGCAAAGCAGGGTCTCTCCTTTCTGTGGCATCAACTCACCCTTAGAACTTGCTGAGGGAAGGGAGAGCTCAAAAGAGGAGCCAGACACCCCTGGTCTCCTGGGCGAGCAGGCTTCTCAGCTGGCCTGGGGTCTGTGCCTCCCTAGTCACAGTAGCACATCCTGACACCAGGCTGTACCAGGCAGTCCAGGGTCCTGGGACAGGCCCCAGTGGCGCCCATGCCTCCCCACCGCCAACACCCCCTCACCTCTTCCCACTGGCAGACCACCTGCTAACCCTTGATGAGTTTTAAGCAGTTGTTTTCCTGAAGGTTTAAGAGAAACCGTAGCCAGTGGGAGTGGAGCAGTTCTGACATAGGCCGGAGCGAGGTTCGGGGGTAAGGCCTCAGACTAGTGTTTGAGGAGATTCTGACCCTATTCCACCCTCACTACCTCCTCAAGCACCTTTGTATCTGCTTTTAGTCCCCCTGAATGCCCCATATCCAAAGATGTTATGGGCCGAATATCGGTGTCCGCTAAAATTCCTATGCCGCAGCCCTAGTGTCTGATGCGATGGTGATGGGAGGTGGGACTCTTGGGGGTGATTAGATTGAGATGTGGTCGTGAGGGTGGGCGTCCCCATAATGAGAGTAGTGCCCTTATAAGAAGAGGAAGACACCGGAGCTCCCTCACCAGGTTCACACCCTGGCAACAGGCCACGTGAGGGCACAGCGAGAGGGTGGCCGTCTGTAACCCAGGAAGAGGGCCCTCTCCAGACACGGAAACTACCTGCATTTTGACTTGGGACTTTTAACATCCAGAACTCTAAGAAACCAACATCTGCCACAGACACCATCCAGGCCTCGGCATTTTATCATGGCAGCCCAAGCTGATGAAGACAGACGCCAGGGCAGCGCTCCTCAGGAGTCTCGTACTCTCAACAGGACACCAAGACCATCTCCTGTCCACCATGGCCCGAGCTCGGCGCTGGCAGAGGCTTCTCCCTGCTCAGAGGGACAAAGGGACAGAGTTTGAACTGACCACTTCATTTGTAGTTTGGTCTTTATCCCCTAAGGGCTGCTCACCCCTGCTTCTCTCTCAATCACCTGTGAGCATGCGCCACTGCACAAAGTACTTTTTTTTTTCCGGAAGATGCCACAGTGTGGTCTATGATGAAAAGCTATTTTTCTTCTATTTATGTGACTTTGATTCTGTGCGATAGCTCTGGTCTTTTCACGTTGTATGCGTAGTTGCTTCCTCCTTGAACTGTGTTCATTACGGAGAGTTTCTTGTCTCAGCCCCCACCCCTGCATTTGTTGAGATTGCCCTTCTCTGCCCCCATTCAGGAAGGAGGGAATTACCTTCGTATCAGTTCTCTGGGATGCCCCCACTTTCTCTCTGGAAAGTAAGGGAGGGTCTATTTCAGTTCTTCTCCACAGGCACGCTTTTCCTTCAGACTGGAACGTTCCGGCCTCCGCAGTCCCTTTTATGCAGCTGGCTTCTGTTTGTCTTCTACTTCTCAGCCCAAAGTTTCCCAGGGGTTCGCTCTTTCATTCATTCATCCACCTATCCATCCATCTATTCATTCCATACTCTACACCAGGCCCTGGGTCAGGTATCGGAA
The DNA here is from genome assembly GCA_004023965.1 of Spilogale gracilis. Taxonomy (NCBI): domain Eukaryota; kingdom Metazoa; phylum Chordata; class Mammalia; order Carnivora; family Mephitidae; genus Spilogale; species Spilogale gracilis. Next base: position 116,759 of record PITA01003569.1, read on the forward strand.
ATACAATGAGCCAAGACAAGCATGTCCCTTTTGGAGCTCACCATCTTGTGGAGTGGCCAAATTGGTGGACATAGGAGGGAGGAGCTCCAGGCTCCAGGAAAGCATTACTTGGGAACTGGACCTAGTTAGGGAGGTCAGGGAAGCTGTTTTAAACAACAGGAGACACATGAGCCTTCCAAGCAGAGGAGAAACCAACGCAAAAGTCATTTGTCAGAAGGCAAAGCCCGTATCAGAGCCCGAAAGAGGGCCTGGGTGACAGGGACAGAGAGAGCAGCTATGAACAGTATGAGTCTAAGTGAAGAGCAGAATACCCGCTGTGTATGGAAGATGCTCTGGAGCTTGTTTTGATTCTCAGAGTGAAGAGCCACTGAGGTTGTACATGGGGCATGGGGAGTGGGGGTATAAGGGGAGAGGAGTAGAGGTGAAGGGTAGAGGGTGGCACAGTGAAGTTTTCCTTTGAGGCCAGCACTGTGGCTGCTTGTAGAATGGACTGCAGGGACCCTGTGGTGAGGAGGTGGAACTGGGGGGGGGGGTACAGTGGTGTTGGCAGAAGATGATGAGTCTGCTGGAGACAAGGGCTGTGGGGTACAGATACTTAGGAAACAAAATCAAGGGGTTCTGGTATGGGATTGGTAATGAGGAGTGTAGGGTATGAGGCTGACTCCTGGTTATTGGCTTCCACACTGTGGGGAGTGGAGGTGCTGTGCTGAGATGGGTAGGACTGCGGCAGGACCCGGTGCAGGAGGGCAGATCGTTAAGTTCTTCCGGTACAAACCTACCTGGCACTTACTACTGTTGAAATTAATCATTATCTGAGTAGTTGTGTGTTTATTGTATGAAATTCTGGAAATTATTATCTCCATGAGGGTGGGACTTGAAGTCTGCAAGGCCTGACTCGCTGGCATTCAGCAAGTGCTTGCTGAATAAATTAGTGACCATCTGCCTCCTTCTATCTGCCCGTGGGAAATCACCATTCAAACATTCACCATTTCTGTAGTTTCCATGTATCCCAAACAGTATTTGTTACTAACCTCGCATGTTGGGAGTTGGAAAGCGCTGGGCTGAGAGTCAAAAGATCTGGGTTGGAGTCCCACTAGTTATGCGCTGTGCCAGCGAAAGGTTCAGGGACAAGTCTGAAATATTCAGAAATATGTTCCCTCTGGGGTAGAACAACCTGGAAGCCTGGCCAGTCCGAATATAAACACAGTGAACCAAGAAGCCGTGATTCTTGTTGTGAAGGTGTTAGCTTTGATGTGTCCTGCGATGGCATATTGTACTCGCTTCCATTTCATTTGATTTCATTTCATCTTTGGTTATTCGTTAATGGTGGGGTCCCAGAAGAACCTGAGAAAAAATCAGGATCTCCCAGAAAGAACTAATTTTTCCCCCACAGTGGGACTGTCCCCAAAAGAACTTTCTCTAGGGGACATTTCTCCAAAAGACATGTGCCTCTCATCATTCTTTCCTGGGGAGGAAGTGGGATGTCAGAGGGGTCAGGGTGTGAGCACTGAGTCAGAGGGGGAGGGGAGGAACGCTGACCCAGCCTGTTGGGTAACTGTGGACAAGCACCCCCACCGCCCCGGCTGGGCCTGAATTCTGCACAGAGAGAATGAAGGCCTTGCACTAATTTAATGTTTATTTCCAGGGTGAAATTCTATCTGCAGGTGTTGCATAACCAGAAGAGGTAGCCATTTATAAGACTGAAGTCCATGAAGGCCAGAGCTGGTGGGAGAAGGCTATTGACCCAAGACATGAGGAGGCAGGAGTTCAGATCTCCAGTGGCCTGGGGTCATTTCTGCCGACTCGTCAACAGGGTGCTCCCTGAACCCCACTGTAAAGTTGTCCCCCCATTTTCCCCATCATAGTGCCCTACTTTAGGTATAAACCATAAAAATGACAATTTTAAATTAAATATTGTTTGATTCTGTTTTAGACATGGCTCTGCCATTGGGCTATAAGTTTTATTAAATGTCTGTGCTCTATGAACAGAATTTAGCACAGGGACTATCACGAACAGATTAAGTGGAGGTCTTAGGTGGATGGATGGATGGATGGATGGATGGATGGATGAACGGACGGATGGATGTGTGAGCCAGTAAGCATGGAAACAGGTCCCAAGCATCAGTATGCCCTACTGTGCTGGGATGGCTGCCTTCTCTTTTTTTGATCTGTTCACTCCCTCTTCCCAGTGATTGCTACCCCTCCTATGCTAGCAGTGACTGTCTGTGGGAGAAAGACTCAGAGCTCCTTAGCTTGTCTGCCAGACCTGGCAATGGGACTCTTCACTGATTATGGGTCAGGCTGCCGTCCTGACCATCTCTGCCTTTATGATTAGAGAGTTATAGAAATTAGGCCAATCCTGAAGATCATTTCAGGGGGACCAGCCGCCACCTAATTTCTTGCTTGCCAGGAGTCTGCCAAGACCTCCAAGACTCTGGTTCTGACAGTGACAGCAGTTCCATTATTTTGTCCTCAGTCGTCAGGGCTGTGCAGAGCATTTTGCAAACACTGTCATCCTTCGTCCCAAGCCACCCTGGGATGTAGATGTCATTCTTCCCTTCACCACGCTGAGGGACAGAAGGAGCCTTGCCCAAGGTCATGCAAACAGCAACGGGCTGAGGTGAACTGGGATCCAGGCAGTCTCTGTACAGACACCATGGCCGTACTCATTAAAATCAATTTCTTCTTGTCCTAAAAGTGTGTTCTTTTCAGTTGGGTTCAGCTCCAGCTGTGAGACTTCTATTCTTGGGTTCATACTGAGTCTCCAAGTAATGCCCAGTTGCAAAGTGACCAAGTGTGGAGAGGGCTGCTGTGTCCCGGGGAGAGGAACTATTTAGCTTTTTGAGTGTTGATGGTGCATACAAGTTCTGCAGATCCTCCTCCAGTGGCTGCCGGCTGTACTTTCAGGAAATGCTCAAGTGTCCGCTCAGATGCAATCAGCCCGGGGAAGAGGGCCAGGTACCCAGCCCCCAAATGCCAGCCTTGGGCCCAGGCAGCAGTATCTCCCGCCCCATGGCCACCCCAACAAAAGGCCTGGTGCTGAAGCTCTGCTTTAGCCAAGCTCACCTCTTTTTCACAGCATTTATTTCCATTTTAAAAAATAAGGATTGAAAGAACGATCACATTTAGGAATTAAATCCCAAAGTGTGCCAAACAGCAGACTCCAGCACACCGAGGATTGATGAGCATTTCATAAAAGCACCCTCTTCGAGCAACAGAAACGTCCCAGATAAATGCTTTTAACCCCCCCTTTTTTTAATTGCTTGCATTAAGATCAACTCCGAACCAAGCCTGGAACCAGTATGCTGTTGTTTCCTCTGTTTGTATCAGTCTTACAGCTGTTGCTTTGCTAGGATTAATCTGTCTCTGAGGGGTTTCAACACTATCCTCCCTGGTGGGTTTGCAGAGCCCGTAATGTCATGTAATCGCACCATGTTATTTTTGTCTGAATCTCTAGGAGTGATGTAAGAGGAAAAGGAAACTAGCTAACTCCCAACCATTTGACTGACCAAAGGTTAAATTAGTCTTGGCCTTTCCCCAGCTGGACAGAATGCTCATTTATTCCACCCAGCAGAATGGAAGTCCTCTTCCTTTGTCCCTGAATTGTTTTCCTTAGATATCCTTCCCCCATCATGTCCCTAAATAATACATCGATGTTCTCACTCCCCTATCCCTCCCTGCCATCTTCATTTTGTTCGTTATGGATCATTAGCACTGGGGGGAACTGGGTAGAAAAGTCAGACAAGGTGGAAACAGATCCTGACATTGGAACTGGAAACAAGTTTTTCTCAAGCAACCCTGCAGGACACTAAGTGGCTGCGGGGATGACACACATGGCTTGTCCCTGACCCTCATCACCAGTGCAGACACCCAGCTTGGCCAGGATCTCAGGAACACCCTGGTGACTCTGAGGGGAGCTTCTTCTGAAGCTGCCATGCTGGGCAAACCAAAAACCCCACCCAAGCCTAGTAGTTGATCCTCTAGGGAGAGACATGGACATATTGACTTTGACTATCAAACTTACTCTTCCTGCAAGGATAGGAAGCTCTCTTGGGGTCCAAGGGTGGGTCTTGAAAAGTTAACATCTCTCCATCAATGCTGTCTGTTTTGTACTTGAATACAATTTTAGGCAAGAGTTCAGGCTATTGAGTGATATGCCAAGGTCCGGGGAAATAGTCCCATGTCTTTCTGGCATGTTTCTTTAGTTGGCAAACAGAAATTCATCCAGTGGGAGACCAAGCTTTCTGAGAGAGCCTCCTCTCCCAGAAGTGGGGGACAGCATGCTAGAGGGACGCTGCAGCGAGAAGATCTATAAGAGCAACAGCAAGCGTGTATTAAGACTTCAGCAGGGGTGGGGCAAGCACTTCCTGGACCTTACTTCTTTTAGCCTGGGCAGCGATCCCAGGAGGCAGGTCCTTCTGTGGTCCCATTTTCAGAGAAGGAAATTGAGACTTGAGAGTTTGTGTCACAGGCCTAATGTCACAGGGGCAGTAAGACACCAGTTTGGAATCGTGGTACCGGCTTCCTAGGCAGCTCCATACAGCTTCCCCAAGAGTGGGCTGTGACTTCAGCCTCAGTTTCTTTCTCCCTAAAATGGGAACAGTAAGATTTGTCTTTCCTACAAGGGAGGAAGACTGGAGTGAGGCACAGATGTCAAAAGAACAGGGCTGTGAGGGAGCATGCAAATGTTTTGGCCTTTATTTTTATGGCTGAGAAATGATGAGCCTCAGGGACTGTCTTACAAGCTTCTGTTTGTGGTTCGAACTCTTATAATGTATAGGACAGTTTTTGGTGATGGCGGCCCATGTGATGGTGGTAGTGATATATCATTTCTTAAAGGATGAATATTTAAAAAGTAGGAACAAGAGAACAGGAAAGGGATCCAAGAAAACAAGGGCAACACGGTGGCCAGGAGGGAGAAGACAAGATGGTGAAGAATCAACCCTTGCTCAGTTACTTTCCCTCTTACCTCCTAGCCTGAAGTCCATTTAGTCCTCCCCATCCAAATTCTAGCAAGTGCATTCTCCATAGAGCTCTCCCATCTGACTTCCCTTCCTTCCTCTCTGTTACTACTGATTTGGTTCAGATACCCATCACCACTCACCTTGACTTTGTCACGGCTTTCTACCTACTCTCCATGCCTCATGTCTTATCTTTTTCCTTCATACTGCTATCAGAAATCTTATTCTTCAAAGGCTACACCATCCCCTGAAAAATGAAATCTAAATTCTGGGCATGAGTCACCACACTCAGTGACCTAGACCCTGCTAGGACCTGCAGACTCAGGCAAACTACATCTCTCAGGCCTGTTCTAGCACACTGAACTGTGGGCCACTGTGCATGCATGACATTTCCTGTGTGCTTTTAAGATTTAGGAGCTGGGAAAGATGTCCTTCCCTTCCTTATCCAGCAAACTCCTATGCATCCTCCAAGATCCAACTCATGAATTGCCCTTCTGTGTATTTTGATGGCGCTGAATTAAAATTATCCAATAGTATTACAATTACTTGACATCTATCATTCTTTGTCAGGGTTTCCTACCTGTGAGAACTACTTATTAGTCTCTGTAAATCCCCTCTCTTGGTGTCTAGCACACAGAAGGCACTTGGGAGAAGTTGTATGAAAGGATGAATAACTACTAAGATTGAGGTTGAGTTTGTGCAAGATGGTTGGTTCTCCTCCTCTCTTCACTCAGTTCAGTGGCTGTATTCTACAAATTTTCATGAGTCTTCCAACAACTAGAGAGACTGTATTCGTGCCTCATGATGTGGTATGGCTATTTCTGATTCTTCCTGAGTTGGGGAAGTGGGCAGTATGAAAATATCTTAAAGCAAGCAAGCAAAAAAACGCTCTTTTTTAAATCTGAAGTTTATATCCAAACAAACACTTTTAGTGAACTCTGAACAGTCTTGGGAAAGAGTCTGGTTCAGCACAAGGTTTGAATAAAATCTCTGCCAACAAAATGATTCAGGGAAATGAGCCCCCACACCTCCCTTATTCTGTTCTTCTCGTTGGTTTAACAAAAAGGATTGGAATGCCATCGACAACACTGTGTTATCCAAAGGAGCGAGATTCAGAGCTATTCTTTCCCTCAAAAAGAAACAATATGAACTCTGCGAGCAGACATTATTTCTGCTATTTTTTCAGGAGAACCTATTTCGGTTCAGTGGGTCGACCACAGTGATTTTTGGAGATACGGTATTAACTGTACAGCCCCCCACCCCAAACTGTCACAGACATTTTATTGGCCCAATTGTTATTCATTGAGATATATATAACATAAGATTTATAGATTTGTTCTGAATTACCCCCAACCACCATACATAATAATCTAAAAATAGAAATAGGTCCGACTTAATTTTTACTGATTACAAATGGGAGTTAAATCATGTGTGGTTAAAAGCAACAGCAACAACTTCAGCCAAGGTAAAATGGTAAAATGAGTAACTTCCACAGAAAGCCTCTCCTTAGAAATATTTCTTAGGCTTGCCCGAGTTCTAGATAGAGCCAATTTATTCCCTGGGGTTACTATGCTAGCAAGAGTTATCTTTCAGTGATTCGCAAACACCAAAGCCGAAATTAGTGGAGGGCAGGTGGCATATGGATTGCAAAAGGAGATTTTTCAAAAGTGCTTCCCAGAGCCCACCCAGATCCACGCAGATCTGACGTGTCTCGGGGGAGCCTGGAGACCTCTACTCCTCTACTTCTGCAAAGCCCCAGCTGATTCGGGCACAAGGCTGGGCCTGGGGTCCACTTCCACCTCATCCCTTATTTTGCACAGGTGGAACTTAAGGTCACATCTTCGTCTTTCCCTAAGTGGCCACTCTGTCCAGGGACCCAGAAGGTGTGTGGCAAGGGCCTGCACGCTGGTATTCCAAGGCAAGAGCCGCAGGCTGCATGAAAATGTGCTTGCCACTCAGAGAGCTGGGCTTCGGTGTCCACGGCTCCGTCAACCGCCGGCTCACGTGCAAGTGATTGGTCACAGATTACGCTGGAGTTATTCTATTGTGCAAGAGAACTGGAATGGTCTAAGGAAAACCGCCCCCTCAGCAGCCTCTGCTCTCACGAATCCCGAATCCCGACGTTTTTCTCGGATCAGGGTGGGAAGGATCGCGTCTCTCAAGCTAGAATCTTCTGTCTTCATCTGGTACAGATCTGGACCCTGCGTCTAAATGCAAGGGCCTGATCTACCAGGTCAGCAGAGAACAAACCGCAGGTCAGAGCCTGACTGATGGACAAACTCACTGGGGAAGCGCCTCAAGGGTGAGCGGGGGTGCTGTTACCTTAGAAGTAAGGGCTGGACCCTTTTATTTCGCAAACTGGCATGGCTGCGTCCAAGGGAGCTGGTTTGACCACCAGACAGCAAATCATTTCCTTCAGTTTGAATCATTAAACATCTTAGAAGGCCTTGTCATCAGATACATGTAATAGATTTTTTTACAAAAGATTTTATTTATTTATTTGAGAGAGAGCGAGCATGAGAGGGGAGAAGGTCAGAGGGAGAAGCGGACTCCCCATGAGCTGGGAGACCGATGTGGGACTCAATCCCAGGACTCTGGGATCATGACCTGAGCCAAAGGCAGCCGCTTAACCAACTGAGCCATATAATAGACTCCCATATAATAAGTTTTCAAAGAACATTTTAAACATTTCAATTCTCTCATCCACAAAAATGGGAAAAAAATAGTTTTAAAAAAATCATTCCAACTGAATGTACTATTACCATCTAGGCAGAGAAAGTAACTTAGTTTTGGAAAAAGACAGCCTAATCTGTATCTTCATTCTTCTTCCAGTGATGAGTTGGAATGGGTAGAGGCGCCTGGGTTGCTCAGTTGGTTAAGCATCTGCCTTTCGCTCATAGGTCATGATCCCAGGGTCCTGGGGTCAAGCCCCGAATGGGCTACCTGCTCAGCAGGGAGTCTGCTTCTCCCTCTGTCCCTTCCCCCATCTCGTTCTCTCTCTTTCAAGTAAGTAAATAAATAAATCTTAAAATAAATAAGTTGGAATGCGTAGAGATTTGTATTTGTTTTTTAATAGTTCCTTGATTTCTTATTATGAAATGAATTTCACCAGAGGAAAGACCATTAATTATGGATAGAATGTTGAGTAGCACAAATCCTAGTGTTCAGGAGATTTACTCTAGGAGTAGAGATCATTTTAAAACCTTAACAAACCTTACGAGTTTCACCCTTACCCCAGAAGTTTGTTAGATGTAGTTGTAGAGACACAAATCCAAGAGGTACCGCTCTTCTGGGGTAAATGCACTTTAGCAAGGCCCTTATCCAGTCCCATGTTTACAGATGAGGCATCAAGGCTCTGAGCTGCTGTGTCCTGTCTCACGCCACAGAGGTATTAGTAGCTGGGAACACCGGGATCCTGATAAAGCACTCATTGTGTGGCCCTACCTTTTCAACGTGGAATGGCTAACCCTAGAATGGGAGATTAAGACCCTTCTACCAAAGGAAACAATTGTGCTGCGTATGTGTTTCCTGAATGCTGACAATGAACTCTGTCGTGGCACAGTCCTGTTTTCAGGATCTCCAGTTTCTCCCCCACATCTCAAGAAATCAGCCATTTTTAATAAAAGAGGCAACTTTCCAGTACCAGATTCAAGGCAAAAGAATTATCTGAATGGCCAGCACATCGTTCACCCTTCTCTTGTTGGATGTCAAGAACTGTGCGCATGAGGATCCCCTCCCTCTGTCTGGTCACCACCATGTTCCGCACTTGTCCCTCAGCTCCGAGAACAGCTCCAGGGTCTGCCTTCCCACTCTGAAGACAGCCCACGGACTCACACGGTGCAGTTGCAATGCAGTGTGTAGGCACTCGCTGTCTTTCTGGTTTCCCTCTCCCTTGCTGATAATTTGCCCCAGTCCCAGATATCTGAAGCCTGAGGTGTACGGAGGGAGTCCCAACTGCACATTACTTGCTGGAGGCTTCTCTCCACTTTGTCCCACACTGGGGACACTGGCAGCACAGCTGACCACCAGCAGGAGACCCTGCCATCTGAGTTTCCTTCTGCTGCTAATCCGGCAGACATGCCATCAACAGTGCATTTTGTAATTTTTTTAAGTTTCTCTCAGTGGCTGCATTAGCACCATGTTCCTCAAGGCTGTGGCATGACCTTCTTCCCTTTCCCTTCCTAGCGATTTATCTGTGAGGGTTGCTCTGATGGGCAGACATTATCCTGGTACTGGGGTCCAAGCCATGACAATGATGTGTGGGTTCTCCATGGACCCCAAAGGGAAATCACTCCATAAACAAGCTTTCAAAATAGTAGCTCTTGTTGGTGGCACTCGCAGGTGATTATTATACACTTATCTGAGGATTAATACAAATGTACTTTTTTATGGTGCAGAGTTTCAAAAATCTCTTGGCCTACAAAGAGCCATTCCCCTGACATTCACTAGCCTCATCAGCAAGCTCTGGGGTTAAGCAGAAGCTGTTGAGGTAAATTCTGTGTGCGGGTATGTGTGCTTAATCATGGCTAGGGATGCTCAGATGCTACAAAAAGCGGATATGCCCTTAACGTTCTCCCAACGGCAGTTAAGACTATAGATGAGTGGAGTAACCAAAGCACTCAGACGCTATTGTACGAATGTGGTCCCCCAAAGTCTTCCAGGAGGCAGTGGGAGTCTGAGAGCCGGCTGGGCGGGGAGGCCAGGGCTCCATCCATCACGTTCAGAGCAAGCGTCCTGGGTGGGGGGAGTGCTTCCCGGGTGGGCTCCGAGGGGCAAAGAGGCATGCCATTTGCATTTCTTTGTTGCACTGTTTGCATTTTGCACGTCACCACCTGTCTACTCAAAGGTAGAAGTTCATTAAAATATCCTCTAGCAGTCCTCCTTCCTGGGAGATAGGGTTTCCCGTTTCCCAGAGGACTCTCCTCTGGGGCCCAGCCCAGGCAGCTCTTTTTTTCTCTTCAAGACAAAGGAACTTTCCACTCAGAAGCATCTCCTTTGTTTTCTGAGCCCCTTTTTCTCATTTATACCAACAGTTCTATCTCCTTGGACATGCCTATCCTAAACTGGTAAGTCTCTCCTGATGAACTGTGTGGATTAGAGTTAAGCGCTTGACTCTATTCACATAAACATTCGGATGGGCAGTGGGTCGGACTCGATAGACACATCTCTGCGGAACCATAGACACATCTCTGCGGAACCACGCTCCGCGTCTGGAAGCTGAGCATCTTTGTTGCCAAAGGCTTCTTTCTGGAGGCAATGCGCACTGACCCCCACAGAGAGTAGTATTTGTCTTTAATATTTCTATGTCACCTCCGGCTACTTCTGGACCTATCTACAGATGGCACCCTGGGAAGGGGAGCCCCGGGCATAGTTCATCCAGTGTTTGGATGAGCTTTTGAAACTTTTCTTTAAAGGTTACTGGGCTCTCTGTATCCAGTTATATTTATTTGCCACTCCGATCAAGTATAAAGGTGTAACAGTTAGAAACTTGACACTGTTCCATAATGATACTTTTGACCTTTACTCTAGCTTGAGTGGAAACATTTTTCTATAGGAATGGTAACTCTATTTTCTGAAACAAACACCAGATTGCATACTCTGTTAATAAGTCAAAGTATTCAAAGATGGTTCTGCCCGGAGAGTATCTAAGATGTGTACAGCAACTACAAAAATATATGTTCTCCTGAGGAATGTGTTAACCTATCTCAACTCCACAACAAAAAAATATTCCAAGCTTTTTCACTTTTTTAAAGTTAATTTTAAAGTTGCCATTTAATTTTAGCAGCAAGTTAAATCCTCTCTAAAACTCTTGGGCATTCTCCTTAAGCTCTGAGTCTCTCTCCACTTCCCCCTGTAATTTGGGATTAACGATGACACCTGCCTCACAGGGTCTCGGGGACTAAACAAGATAATATGTGAAAGTGCTCTGAAATGCAAATGTTAGTTGTGAGTGATTTATTTCCTTGGAGCGTTGATTACGAACACGAAAATCATCATAATCGCCATTTGCCTCTGCCTGCAGGTGAAATACTCCTGCCACGAGGCGGGCTCCCACTGGCGCTGTACCTTTCCTGAAGAAGTCCCCTGATATTCGCGTTTCACAGGCACAGAAATGAAGCTGAGGCTGAGGACTTCTACGCCTTGGAGAATTTGATTTTGTATTATTAGAGCACTAAGTCTTAGGAACCAGTGTAAAACTCACTAACTGTGTTGCTTGGACAAGCCACCGAATTTGTCTGGCCATCCTTTCCTTAATTGTCGAAAGACTGTAGGCTAAATGTAGACCTTCCCAGCCCCACTATGGGATGAGGTTACATGACTTGGTAAATCCACACAGGGAAAGCGGGGGAGCCGGAGTATGTACCCAGGTTGTCTGGGTTCAGAGCCTGGGGATTCAACCACACCAGATGCTGAGATAAATTAGATATACAATGAATTAGTACTCCTTGAACTTACCCATTTAAACTAATCTATGAACGCATTCTTAAAAGAAATGGAAACTTTCCTGACAAAGTTAAGGAGTTCTCTGACAACACTGTTCTTTTTTTTTTTTTTTAAAGATTTTATTTATTTACTTCAGAGAGAGAGATGACAAGTAGGCAGAGAGGGAGGCAGAAGGCTCCCTGCTGAGCAGAGAGCCCGATGTGGGCCTTGATCCCAGGACCCTGAGATCATGATCTGAGTCGAAGGCAGAGGCTTAACCCACTGAGCCACCCAGGTGCCCAACAACGCCATTCTTATGCCAACCCCTTGCCCAAATATCACTGATAGATATTTGGAGTGAACCTAATAGGCACCGTGGACATACATGGCATGTTTCTGTGTGTGTCTTAATCCATGTGGCATCAGGCTTCATGTATTGTTCTTCTACAGCTCTCTTCACTTCACATTATGTTTAAAAACACATTTTCCCTCTTCCTGGGACATGGAAAGGAGTCAGTAAGTGTAGTTTATTCTACAGTAGAGCTACACAAACTTATAACCAGTATTGATGGCATCCTGTCATTGTGAGTCTGCACAGTCATGATTACTTGTGAGAATAAGGATCTTTTCACACACAAACTGAAGGGGCCCTTTATATTTATTCTCCTGTGAATTACTTATTGCTATTACTTGTCCAGTTTTTGATTGGCTTGTCTTTTTCTTTTTGATTGATTTCTAGGAGTTCTTTACATATTCGGGATACTGATACTTTGTTATGTATATTGCAAATACTTTCTCCTAGTCTGTTGGATGCATTTTTTAAAAATTCTGTCTGTTGAATGCCATGTCCTATGCTTTGACATGAATTGCCCCTAATTCTTGTAATACTGCAAAGTATGTGTCACTCTATCCCTCAATTTCAGAGTAGAACAACATGCGACTGCAAAAGATAAGCATCATGCCACAAGTCACACATAAATGGCAGCACCGGGATTTGAAACCTGCCTAAGCCCAGGCCCAGTCTAACTACCGCTCTCGACTTTGTCTATTTCAAACAGCTCCGTGTGGCCAAATGCAAAGATTATTTTTTAAATACTGGGTCATTCTTATACAACAAATACAAACTTCTGAGTTCAACTAGTGAGTTCCCCTATTTTCCATTATGTTCTTTGGTGTGAGGATTATGCAAGCAGGCCGCAATTAGAAATCCAACCACAAATGCTTTGAAGGCAGGAGCTTGCGGCAGTGCCTGGTTGGTGGGGCTGCTCGCCCGAGTGAACGGTTCTGACCGAGACGAGCAGAATCCTACTTGCCTGGTGTTGCCACCAGGGAAGGCCCTGTGCTCTTCAGTGTCCAGAGGAGCTCACTTCCACTGGTGCATCCCCACCGGGGACGCTGGGCTGTCTTCCTCTCTGCTCACCACTGTCAGCCCACCTGCCAGTCTGGCACACCTGCCAGGCCTTCATGAAAATCAGTGTCTTCGGATCACAGAGCAAAGGGGAAGTAGACTGTGGTACTGAGTTTCTCTTCAAGAGCCCTTCTTCCAGGGGCGCCTGGGTGGCTCAGTTGGTTAAGCGACTGCCTTCGGCTCAGGTCATGATCCCGGAGACCCGAGATCGAGTCCCGCATCGGGCTCCCTGCTCGGCGGGAAGCCTGCTTCTCCCTCTCTCACTCCCCCTGCTTGTGTTCCCTCTCTGTCTGTGTTTCTCTCTGTCAAATAAGTAAATAAAATCTTAAAAAAAAAAAAAAAAGAGCCCTTCTTCCAGAACACACCCCCCACCCCACCTCCTTGCAAGGTCCATCCGCGTTTCAGAGAGTGGTACAGGCATCATTTCTACTGGCTCTCGTGGACTCCCGGTCCCCTTCCCCGGCCTTTCCCAGTCAGTCTTGAAGGCCCTGCAGGAACCTTCTGCTTTGCTTAAATACACGGAGGATCTATCCTTGCTTGACAGACACATGTGCTCCCCTCGAGTCTGATTCCAGGCACTCTGGCTTTTCTCTTTTTGCTTATATCACACCTGTTTTGTTGTTGTTTGTTTTGTTTTGTTTTTCCCTAGAAACTACCATGATAGAGTCTGTAGGAGGTTAGGTAAGATTCTGGGCTTTGGATATACCTCTGAATCTTCTAGCAGTGTGTCAAGTAGCAAAAAATACCTGATTCATGGTAGGCTACCTGATAAATCACAGTTACCTCTCTCTCCTCTCCCCTATAGTCTTCCTTTTAAAATCCTTTTTGGAAGCAGTGAGGTATTAAAAAACTCACATGTCAACTCCTCTGCAAAATCTCCCCCAGACTTGGCCTAGCCTCTGCTCACCTATCAAAATGGATCACTGCCCTCCTCTGTCTTCTCACGGCAGCTCTTCTCCTTCCCGGTACATTAAGCTGTTCTCTTAGGACATTAAAGGGAGGGATTCATTTCGCTCTCCCACCTTAGATGGTTAAGCCTCAGAGGACCAACTCCCCTCACTCACTAGGTATTCCCGGCACCCAGCATACTGGCAGGGAGCAGTCATCCTGTTGCATGTATGAAGGAAGGACAGAAGGAAAAGGGAAGTCACGGAAATGGGGCTGGGTTCTGGGAAGACGGAGCTGGGGCCAGCCGAGCCAACAGGTTATCTGGGGTTGCTGGAGGAAGCCCAGGGGGTGGGTGGGGCAGTGGACGCGGGCTGGGCAGAGGTTGGGGGGGTGACAGTCCATCAGCCCTCAGACACTCCGCCCCCACCAGTGCCTGCTTGAAGACTGGACGCCAAGTACTGCACTTGCCACACTTGGATTTCGTCTCAGATGTCAGCGCCATAGAGGAGACAGACGGCAATGGCCAGGCCTCTCGCAGCGGGTAGAGCAGGGACGGGAGGGGAGCCACACTGGGTGAGGCGGCAGGTTGAGAGCAGGAAGCCAGTCCCTGGCCAGCAGCGGGGCCCAGGTGTCTGGCCTTCGAGTTGGGGTCCTTGGGCCTCATGGGGCTGCCCCATGGGCTCCGGCGCAGGACCCACGACCCCGGGACTGCAGAAGAATTCTGTGTGCTCGCACACAAAGCCCTACTCACGGCCAGCTCCAGGGCAGGCCGAACTGAATTGGATGCTGAGAAACAGGAAACAACCAAGCCATGAAGTAAACTGATCCGAGTGTTGAAAAGATAATTTGTCCAGAAACAGACCCCTGGTGAAGCTTCACTGTTATTTATTAGCTAAGGGCAGGAGTCTGTGCAAATGATGGTTGCTGGGACCATTACTGGGAGATCTGGAAGGCCATTACTGACTCAAATGTCAGGAATGAAGGCGCTTTCGTCTCTGGGATTTCCAGCTCCTTTTCTGGGAAGGTTTATCGGCTATGAAATCAGTCCAGTTTGGGAAACCATCCCTGTGCTTACACTTGGGGTACCATAAAGGAAAGGGAAAGGAAGGAAAGAGGCAGTTCCCATGGCGGGGCTCGCATCTTCCTGGGTGCTCAGGAGAAGCAGGTCTTACTGGTCAAGCTTCCCCTGGGACAGCGCCGGGGTCCCCACAGTCATTCTCCCAGCACCCCTGTCCGAAGCACTGGCCGGACGCTGGGTGTTAGTGAGGGAGAAGCCCTTCCTGGCCCGATTTCATGGCAGGGAAGAACTCCAGCTCTCCCGTGCACAGGAAATGTAGCAGAGCCCTCCAGTCCCTGATGGCAATGACCACCAGCAAGACAAGGACATCAGCAGACACAGGCTGGGGCCTTTGGACATGGCAGGCAGAGAATTAAGAACACAGAGTCTTTGAGCCACTGGTATTGCCCTACTGCTCCATGAGGAGTGATGCTCTACCAGCTCTAGGCTTCAGCTCCCTCATCTGCAGGGATAAGGAGACCCCGAGACCTGTCTTGGGACCAATTGCACCACAAGCCCTGGGACTATGTGTTAACAATGTCGGTGGCACCTTTGGAAAGTTACCAAGAAACCAATAATGGGTCTGCTTCTGGAAAGAGGACTGGGGATGGGACAAGGCTTTGGAAGGAAATCTTCCAATGCATAAACACGCTGCTGATTTTCTTTCTTTCTTTCTTTCTTTCTTTCTTTCTTTCTTTCTTTCTTTCTTTCTTTCTTTCTTTCTTTCTTTCCTTCCTTCCTTCCTTCCTTCCTTCCTTCCTTTCTTTCTTTCTTAACTTTTGAGTTTTAAACCTAACACATGCAAACAGCTGTTCAGTAATAACCAAAACGATTCACATTTAAAACGAGATGAATCACATGTAGACTTCCAGGCTGAATCTCCAGCCAACTGAATCAAAATAGCCAGAGAAGAAACAACGGGGCAGTGCTTTTAACCAATTCTCCAAAGTGACTCTGATGCCAGGTTCAAGGACACTTGTCCCTGACGACGCATCTTCTCTCCTCCCCATGACCACTATGTTACAGATGAGAAAACGAAGCTCTGTGGGGGGCAGGGATGGGACCAAGTCACACTGCTGTTCAGAGGCAGAACAGCAAGTAAAACCAGGTCTCTGAGCCGTAACACCCTGCCCCTCACCCAGCTGTGGGGCCCTGCATCTTTCCCCCTGAATTCCACTCCTCTCCGCAAGAAAGACTTTCCTCGTCTCAGATCCCTTGCCCACCAAACCCTGCTTTCTTTAAGTTAATCTGGTAAACTGAGTGATGATGCGTTTAGTGGGTACTAATGGGCTAATGTGTTCTATTAAAAGGCACTGCTTGAACCCTTCTGGAAACATTTGCAATTAATGGCCATGTTTTACTTCTGTAAAGTAATATGGGGGATTGAGTATAACAAGTTTCCAAAAATTCTTTCCCAGGTGGCAGAGGAGAAAAAGCATTGGACCGAAGTCCTGAAATGTGGGTTTGTGAGGTTCACCGTGTGGAAGTCATTTCTCTTTTCTGGCTCATTTTCTACATCTGTGAAATGAAAATATTAGACTGAATAATCTCCAAGGTCCCTTTTAACTCTTCAAATCCCATTATAGCACTCTGTCTAAATCTTCCTTCTCTGGCAAAATCTGCACTTTCAACAATAGACACTGGAAAATATCATGGTCCCTCTGGAGGATGGTTCCTGGTATTGTGGAATATTTTGCAGCTCTGAGCTCCAGGAGCATGGTTTTAGCCATTTCACGGTCAGGTGCAGTGGCAAAGGGGACTGTTCAGTACAAGTTCCATCTTGGTCACAAGAAAGAGGAAGAGCTTGGGGTTCACGAAAAGAAAATGAAAGCAAACACAAATTAAAGATAGAAGGTAGTCTGCTTGAGTTGGAGAGGACCCAGTATGGGGAGCTGTTTGTTAGCATGAACATGCCTGGTCTCTAGTGATTTCTGCACCTACCGAGGGAGGAGAAGCCATGTCTGTGTCTAAGACAGGGATGGTCAAGAAGAGATGCTCAATTTTTCATTCCCTTACAGGCCACCCTCTAACAGAGGGGATAAGATGCCTTGATCTAAGGCTTCTGCTAAAATGCAAGCGTCCTGAGAGGTAATACTCACAGTCTCATCATCCATCTACCCCTGAGTGCATATGGATTTATAAAGAATTTTTATGAGCGGGATTGTTCTTTATTGTGGTAAAATACCCATGACATACAATGTGCCATGTTAACCATGTCTAAGTGAATCGTCCCGGGGCATTAAGTAGACTCCTTGTTGTGTGATCACAACCATCCATCTTCAGAACATTTCATCCTTTCCAACAGAACTCTGAACCCATTAAATAATAACTCCCCTTCCCCCTCCCTGCCCTAGCCACCCCCATTCCGCTTTCTGTCTCTATGGACTTGACCATTCGAGATGTCTCATAGAAGGGGAACCATGCATTATTTGTTCTTTGGGGTCTTGCTTCTGCACCTAGCATAATGTCCTTAAGTTTCATCCACACTGGGGCAGGTGTCATAAAGTCCTTCCTTTTTGAGGCTGGATAATATACCATTGGGCGGATATGATTACATCTGTGTACATGGGTGTACCAACATCTGTTCAAGTCCCTGCTATGACCTGGTTTGTAAATAAGGGTGGGGGGACTGTCTCTGGTAGGTTGGGGCACTGAGGACCAACTCTGTACTTAGGGTTTTTTCCCAGGCTTTCCATGGAGTGAGTCCTCTGCCCTCATCTCTAAGGATCTGCTCACCCCTTGGAATTTACCCGAGCAGATGGAGGGCTAGTCACCACTAAACACACGCTCGTGGGTAGCTCTGTCCAATAGCCCCAGACTCTCCTTCCTGACCACGGAGAGCCGTGCCCAGCCCAGTTTGGTGGCTGTGGGGACCTCCCTGCCCCCTCGGCTGCGAACATGGATGTGTGACTCAAACTCATGTAAAGCACATCTTCCAAAGTCTTCAATGACCTTCAAAATAGGAAAGAATTTAATTGGAGTGTATGGGAACTTCTCTCCTAGAGTAGGGCTTTAAAGGTTACCAAAACATTTCTGAACAATGTGTTGAACAGACAAGACTAAAATTGTGGTTTAGTTTCCTGAAAAGAATTCCTGACAAGCTAATTTGTTACGAAGGCCTTGATATCGCTGAGGGTAAGTGGAAAAAAAATAAAGGGACAAGTGTTTCCAATATGTATGTGGCTTTGCACATTAGTTATCTTTGAGCGAGAAATGAAAGAGAAAAAAGAAAAAACAAAAAACAAATCAGAATCCTGGGTCATCATGGCCCTTGGGATTGAGTGTGTTTCCAGGGTGGTTTTATTTTCCCTAGGTTTTTTAAGGTTATCAATCCTTCCTGTGGGCAACCCTTATAACCAGTTTGTAAGAATAACAGTATCTTGTGGGAACGAAAAAGAAGAAACACACAGCCAAAGAAAGTGTTCTGGGCATTTTTCAGTTTTGCTCTCTGTAGTACTTTAGGATTAGCTGATCTTACCAAAGCCCCCGCTTGGGGGAGGGGTCCTACTCTCAGCATCTGGGCCAGGGCCGCCCCCAGCACTCTGACAGGGCCCAGGTACAGAGTCACACCATAGCTTTTGGGGGGAGAGGTGATGCCTCCCACAATGTTACTCTTCTAGGTGTTACCATCACTTCCTGAGAGCCTTGGCTACAGTTTAAACATTCAGACAGGTGATTCCCTTGCACCTAAGCAAACTCCCCCCTCCCATTTCCTTGAGCTCAGTAGGAGAAGATAACCACAATAATATTGTAACAAAACCTCAACACAGTGAACACTTATTCAGCACAAGGTGGCAAAAGCCTCTTCTGAGTTCCGCTCCACCTCCTTCACCAACTTGTCCAGACTTGCTACATCTTCTCGGGACAAATGGGATCCAGGACGTCTTGTGTGTTAGAAAAATCTCTAGATCTCAGTGACAGGGCAGAACTGGCTGGACACAGAACTGTGATTTTAAATGATTATACCCTGCCAACCCTCCCAGCATTCAGCAAAGCTCCTGGTTCTAATCCCACCACTTAAAGCCCCCGCAGTACAGGTGCCCCCTGCCGGGCTTCTGCAGAGGGGCCCAAAGTCACGGACATGCCAGACCAAACCCAAGGGACTGAGCAATTTACCACGTCTCCAGAATACTGACCTGCTGGTTCATTTTCACTAACTGCTACCACTTTTTTGAGCTCTTACAATGGACATTATTAAGCATCTTACACACATGTTCGTATTCCACTCTCATGACAACTGTGTGAGGAAGGTAATTTTATCACCCCATTTCCCAGGTGAGGAAACTGAGGTTAACTTGTTTTTCAAGGGCACACAGCTAGTGAGTCGTAAAATACTCTAGAATTCTCTTCCTTTGCCCATTGGAGAAGCTTTTTGTTTTTTGTTTTTTAAAGATTTTATTTATTTATTTTGACAGAGAGAGATCACAAAGCAGGCAGAGAGAGAGAGGAGGAAGCAGGCTCCCTGCTGAGCAGAGAGCACGATGCGGGTCTCGATCCCAGGACCCTGAGATCATGACCTGAGCGGAAGGCAGAGGCTTAAACCACTGAGCCACGCAGGTGCCTGGAGAAGCTCTTTATGGTACTCACATATCTGTTACTAATAGTTACTAATATCAATTCCTGAATTAGAGTGCATCAGATCTGAATTTAAAAGGGTAGACATGGGATGGGTGGACACCCTTACACTTACACACACACACACACACACCTGTGGTTTCCAGCCTCTGTCTGATAAGCTCCTGTCCCCACCTCCCCTTAGCAGGCGCGGCACGGTACTTCTTTTAGCACACACAATTAAGGGCGGAGTGGACATGGCTGCAGGCTCTGAGAGTGTTTGTGGGCATTCCACCTTCCTCCGGGCCACTAGGGAGCATGAGCTAATGGTACTAACAAGGGGCATCTGGAATTTGTCCAATTTTACTTGTATCCGGTGTTGTTTATGATCAACCTAACTGCGGAAATGGAAACTGGAATCTCAGCCATTCAACAAACAGCCCCTTTCCTTGGGTTTGCCAACCCATGGGGTCTTCTTCATTGCTTACTTGGTTACCTTCATGGGAATCTTTGAAAGTTTCTCACTCTAGGTCACCAACCAAGAGGAATCAGGAAACATTCTACATCATCCCTCCATAAATTGGACATGTGTGCTTGGAATTGGAAAGACAGAGGTCTTCCCGGGGTCCTGGAATCACTGCATTCAGCTCCTGATGGGGTAGAGACCGGAGGAGTCTATTATTTGCAGCTCAGCGGTGTTTGGGGTTGGAGTATTTCTTTATGCTGCTCAGCATATAAAATATGAAGCCTACTGCACATCTCTGAAAAACAGACTTCGGAAAACACACTGGAAAAGAGATGAGGCAACTCAAGCCCCCTTGATAAGTAACATCTACTTCAGGAGAAGGAGAGGAAGGACAGGGACCAGCTCTTGAGGAACAGACCCAAAAAGCAAGGCTCACAGACCTTGAAACTATTAAGAGGCACTCTTGCTCCAGCAGGAAGGGGGCCAGCCCAGGCTGGTTTCAGGTTCCTCCTTGCTGCATAGATAAATGGCCAAAGGAAACATTATCTAAGCAGTTTCACATCAAAGGCTACATGGCAAGCTGATCTTTTTTAATCTGGCCAATAACCAAGTGAGAATGAGACAATGTGCGTGTTTGGGAAGAGGGCTCATGCGGTTCTGGGGCGGACTTTCCCATGCTCTCATTCCCAGCCATCTCCACCAAGGAGCAGTT
>PITA01003570.1:0-10488 GCA_004023965.1 Spilogale gracilis
CCATTACAATATCCATAGAATTCTAGAAGGAGGACAGGAAGGGGGTTTAGCACTCCAAGTGCCCATAGTAATCAGTCTGTGAGGACTGCTCTAGCACAACCCCACAGACTGGAGGGCTTAAACCACAGAAATTTCTTTCCCCATGGTTCTGGAGGCTGGACGTCCCCAGATTTCTTTCTGCGGAGGCCCCTCTTCTTGGCTTGCTGGTGGATGTTTTGTCCCTGTGTCCTCACCTGCCCTCTGAACATGGGCATCTGTGTCTCTCTGCCTCTTCTTAGAAGGGCAGCAGTCCCCCTGGATTAGGACCTTATTTTCATGTACTCACCTCTTCAAGGTCCCTATCTCCAAAAGCAGTTACATGCTGAGGTGTCCTAGGGGTTAGGATTTCAACATATGATTTGGGGGATCAGGGACGCGATTCAGCCCAGAACAGTGCTGTGCTCAACCTTCTCATTTTATAGATGAGAATGCTGAGACCCAGAGAGGCTGAACGATATGCTAAAACTCCCACAGCAGTGGCAGCAGAGCCTGGAGCCCGGCCCCATCTGGAGATCAGTGCTCCTCTCCCCTTCACCCCCTGCCTCAACCTCACATGCAGGCTGCTTGCTGCCTGTGTCCCCTCTCCTTCCTAGGCACCACCGACCTCTTCCCTCTGGATTTGTCCTCACCTTTTGGTGTGTGGGGACTCTTCATCAGGGTCTAGGACACAGGAAGACTTGTTCACTCTCAGTCCTGGGTGAAAGTGTCAGTGGTGAGGAGTGGGCTTCGGTGCACCATGACATATGTTTGGGAATCTTGAGGTCTCTTTTATATCGTCATCCAGTCTTGGAGCTGTGTTCCCCAAGTTTGACCCACAGGTAAATGAAATGTTAGGGCGCTCTCAAACACACCTTGGGAGGACAACTTTCCATATCTGTATCCGCCCCAAGCTGTCCAAAGTCCTAATGATCTGGAAAATGCTCTGTCTCTTACCACCACTCCCTGAGCTCAGACGAGTCAGGTCATTCATGCTTCCCGACTTCCCTCATCTCCCTCCTTCCATCCATGAGCACGCCACGGTGGCTTTGCCTCCCGAATACAGCGCACATCCATCCATCCCTCAGCCTGTCATAGCCTTAGTTCTCATCACCATGAACTCTGCCGGTTCTCATTGCTGTTCTTGTCCCCATCCTTGCCTCTTGTAGTCTGATCTCCATGTAGCTGTCAGAGGGGTCTTGTAAAAGCCTACGTAGCCCTTGTTATCCCGTGTTTGAGATTGTGTGGGCTTCCCCCTGTACCAGAGTAGAGCCCAAACTCCTCTTCCGAGCCCAGAGGCTCTGCACGACCTGACCCTGCCTATTTCTTGAACGTCACCTCCCTCCACTCTCCCTGTCACAGACACTCAAGCCCCCGGGCAGTCTTCCTGTTCCTTATGGACTCTGAAACATCCTGGGTCCTTTGCACTCAGGACCTTTGCACTTGCGGTTCCTTCCACATGAGACTCCCTCCCTCCAGCTCTCTGCACCCTGCGTCTCGCGCCACTCACAGCTAACTGGATGCTGTATTCCCAGAGGAGGCTCTCTGGTCCATCCCGCCTCAACCTAACCTGCTCTTTCCCTGGTCCTTTGCTGATGTCACCCTTCTTTTGCTTTCCTGCAGTTATGGAAGGCTTTAGCTAGTTAAACCGTTCTTATTTAAAAGTTTTGCTCATTTATCTGTGACGCCCATGGCGGTGAGCCTTATTCACACTGTGCCGCCAGTGGGGGAGGGGCACACGGCAGGTGCTCCGTAAGTTCAGTTTACTACTGACTGTCAGCGTGCCTATGGATATGACCCTGTGCCACGTGGAGGAACACAGACCAGGAGAGAGATGCAAGTCAGAACAGCGAGTGCTTGAGGGTACAATGCCAGGGGCTTGCCTTACTGCTGAGATACTACAACCTGGGGCGCTGTGGCGGCCCCACCAAAGGGGCGGAGGGAAGGCGCAGACAGCGGCCAGGGCTCCAGCGCCGGATGATCTCCATGTGCAGGAGCAGGCGGGGGCTGAGCTGTGGTTTCTACAGCGCACGTGCCCATTCTGTCTCCAGGCCCTGGAGATGCTGCCCGGAGCTGCAAAGCTGACAGGAGACCCAGGACTCTCTCCCTGACTCCGTCTGTCTCCTTTCTGTTCAGTACCTGGACCTTACATGTCCCTCCTTTTCTCTCTCCTTAACATCTTCATCAAAAGGAAGGTCTTACAGAGAAACTGAGGGTGAGGCTGTGAAGGACAGTGTGGCCAGAACTCAGGCAGCCTGTTTGCAGACTCGCTGTTAGCCTCCCGCCGGTCCTGGTGATCTGATGACAAGTGTAGACAAAGGCATTCGCCACCAGAGGGCGTTTTTCCAGGCGATATGGCTCCCCCTAGTGGTCACTGGTTGGTTACGGAATCACGGTCATCCAAAAAACCCTAAAACCAAAAACTTCACAGGGTAAAGATGCTCATAAACTTTTACCCCGTGTAATTCCACTCCTGGGGATTTATCCTAATAAAAAGGCAAAATAATATACGGGTGACATGGAACAAATTTCCGGTAATAAGGGAGTATAGATTGGTCAACACAAGAATCTAAGGTAGCCATGAAAACGTTAAGCATCAGGACACAGAAAATTCCTAATAAAATATTAAGAATTCAAACCACTGCGACAACGATGAAGGGATAATGCCATTAAAAATTTCATCTTTCTCTGTAGTGAGATTATGGGTAATTTTTAATTTTTTTCCTTGAAAGTTTTTATGTCTGTTTAGTCACATCCCCACCACCTCTCAAAGAAACAACTTAATCATATCTGTAACTGTGGGGTCTCCCTCCATCTCTGTGTGATGATGGTGATGACATTAGTTTCCTAGGGCCGCACTTACCAGGTCCTGCAGGCTGGGACCTTAAACAACTGAAGGCCATGTTCTCCCAATCATGGAGGCAGTGCGAGACCCGGGTGTTGGCAGAGTAGTTCTTCTGAGGCCTCTCTCCTCTTGGGTTTTATAGATGGGTCCCTTCTCCCTGTCACATCATCCTCCTTTCACAGGCATCTGGGTCCTATAAAGATACCAGTTATAGGGCACCTGGGTGGCTCAGTCATTGGGCGTCTGCCTTCGGCTCAGGTCCTAATCCCAGAGTCGTGGGTTCGAGTTCTGCATAGGGCTCCCTGCTTGGCGGGAAGCCTGCTTCTCCCTCTCCCACTCCCCCTGCTGGTGTTCCCTCTCTAGCTGCGTTTCTCTCTGTCAAATAAATAAACAAAATCTTAAAAAAATAAAAGGCACCAGTCGTATTAGATTAGAGACAACCTTAATGCTGTTATTTTAACCTCACTACCTCTGTGAAAATCCTGTCTCCTAACATGGCCACATCCTGAGGTGCTGCGGATTATCACCTCAACATATGAATTCAGTGACTCTTATAATACTTATATACTGACATAGGATATACTAGAATTCTTACATACCTATTATTTACTTATTACTTATATATTTATTATATACTCATTAAGTATATATAGTAACTAATAAGGTTACTTTTAATACTTATACTACTATATACTTATATCCTATATAAATACTTACACAGAGTATCATTTCTTATTTGTTTGTTTTATTTTAAAGATTTTATTTATTTGTCAGAGAGAGAAAGAACACAAGCAGGGGGAGGGGCAGAGGGAGAAGCAGGCTCCACACTGAGCAAGGAGCTCGATGGGCGACTCAGTGGTGGACTCTTGGATCCTGACCTGAGCCCAAGGCAAGCACTTAACCAACTGAGCCACCCACACATCCCTCATTTCTTTATATTTAGATGATTTTATAATTGTCCCAGCTAAAGCCCTTGCTATGATGCAGAAGGCAGTGTCATATCATTCCTTACGCTTTCGCCATGAGCTGCAAAGCCCATGCGGTATCTACCCACCTTTGCCACATCTTTGGCAACTGATAAAAAGTTGTAATTAGTTGGAAGACCTTCGGGGCATTTGTTTACAGAAAATTGATCTTACTCACCGAGTTCTCCTCTCGGTTGATTTATGAGCTGTGGTTGACACAGTACTTTTTTTTTTTTTACAAGTGATGCCACAGCAACTTTCCTCTGGCAGTGTCCCAGGGATCACTACATCTTCATGTGCCCCACTCCTGAGCTGATGGTCTTGTTGGTATCATGGTATTATGTATATCTGGGGATGTGCTAAATGCAGCTTTAACAGTATTATATGGTATTATCTTATCGCATATATACACACATACACACCCCTGCATATATTCTTACATACATCCCCCATATGTTCAGTTACTAACTGCACCATAGATTCTAATCCTGCTTTTGCTTTTCAAACTCATGCTTGTGAATTACAAGTGTTACATTTTCTCAGCCAATCAAAATCCTCTTATTCTCAAAATAATTCTCTCAGCTTCCTAGGTTCTAAGGATTTATTATTACGGTGTGTTCTTCTCACTGTAAAGTCCAAATGCCTTCACATGAATAGAAATAAAGAATAAATGAAAGTAAAACTCCAGATGTTGTGTAAGGCTACTAAATCAGCCTGCATTGACCCCTGTCTATAAAATGCCCAAACAGATATATTTTTGAAGATTTACCAGCAGTAAGACATGATGTAACATTTATTTCTTCAGGGACCCCGTTACTGGAAATGTCCTCCTTGGGGCCCCAGCTGCTGTTCCTATCCCGTGCCTTCTGCAGGTGCAGGGCTTACAACATGGCGGCATGGGAAGACCGGAAGTCACACCTTGCTTCTACCTCATAGCAACTGGGGATTTGGGGATTGGAGCTCTATGTGAAAAAAATGATTACTTTGCCACTTTACAGACAGCAAAACTGAGGGATTCACAGCTCATGATTTATTTAAAGTAACAGTGCAGTTCAAGGACAGTCTTCCCTGAGCCCCCCCAGATAGAGTGCCAGGCCCATAAATCATCACACCACTAATATAAATAAAATAACAAGATAGAAGCATCTCGTTAGTTCTGACCACCGATACCATAATCTTTCAAACCCTGTCTTCTTAATTATGATAGTAATTTTTTCTAAAAGATTTTATTTGGGGCGCCTGGGTGGCTCGGTTGCTTAAGCACCTGCTTTCGGCTCAGGTCATGATCCTGGAGACCCGGGATCGAGTCCCACATCGGGATTCCTGCTCAGCGAGAAGCCTGCTTCTCCCTCTCTCAGTCCCTCTGCTTGTGTTCCCTCTCTAGCTCTGTTTCTCTCTGTCAAATAAATAAAATCTTTAAATAAATAAATAAATAAATAAAATCTTTAAATAAATAAATAAATAAAATCTTTAAATAAATAAATAGATAAATAAATAAATAAAAGATTTTATTTGACAGAGAGAAAGAGTGAGCACAAGCAGTGGGGAGCAGCAGACAGAGGGAGAAGCAGGCTCCCCACAAAGAAAGGAGCCCGATGCTGGCCTCAATCTCAGGACCACCTGAGCTGAAGGCAGATGCTTAACTGACTAAGCCACCCAGGTGTCCCAATTATGATAGTAATTTTTAAATGTTTTTTTAACTTTTAAAATGTAAACCAATAATAAGGGTTTTTTAATTAAATGTATATTGTTGCCGGTGTTCATTGGACCCAGAGTCCTATAATTAGGCACACAACCTCCTGAAAAAGGGAAGTGGAAATATGGACACATTTTCATTACAAATAGAATTACACCATCACACTGTTTCTGCATCTTGCCTTTTTTTGTTTAATAATATGTTTCAGATATCATTCCATGATGGCACGAGAAGGTTTACATTGTTTTTTTACTGGTTACTTATATCGCTTTATATATGGATTTGTGCTACATGTATATTGCATTTATCATTTTTTTGAGATTTTATTCAATTATTTGTCTCAGAGAGAGAGAGAGAGAGCACAAGCAGGGAGAGCAGCAAGCAGAGGGAGAATCAGGCTCCCCGTTGAGCAGGAAGCCTATTGTGGGGCTCGATCCCAGGACTCTGGGGTCATGACCTGAGCTGAAGGCAGACTCCTAACAACAACCACCCAGGCACCCCCATTTATTTATTTTAGAGAGAGGACACACACAAGCTGGGGGAAAGGCAGAGGGAGAGAAACTCAAGCAGACTAGAGCCTCATGTGGGGCTCAGTCTCACAAGCCTGAGATCATGACCTGAGCCAAAATCAAGATCCGGACCCTGAACCAACCGAACCACCCAGGCGCCCCTCTATTTGGCTCAATTTGACTTTGTCTCAATCCATCAACCACTATTTTTTAAATGGACTTTCCATGGGCTTTGTTCTGTGCTACGAAAATCTAGTCACCCCAGGGGGTACCTGGGTGGCTCAGTCAGTTGTCTGCCTTCTGCTCGGGTCCTGATCCCTCAGTCCTGGGGTCGAGTCCCATGTCAGACTCTCCATTCATCGGGGAGTCTGCTTCTCCCTCTCCCTCTGCCCCTCCCCCCACTCATGCTCTCTTGCTGTCTTTCAAATAAGTAAATAAAAACCTTAAAAAAATTTTTTTAGGTGCCTGGGTGGCTCAGTTGGTTAAGTGACTGCCTTCAGCTCAGGTCATGATCCCAGAGTCCCGGGATCAAGCCCCACATCAGGCTCCCTGCTCGGTGGGAAGCCTGCCTCTCCCTCTCTCACTCCCTCTCTTGCGTTCCCTCTCTAGCTGTGTTTCTCTCTGTCAAATAAATAAATAAAATCTTTATAAAATGTTTTTTAATTTAAAAATAAAATCCAGTCACCCAGGATAAATCTTTGTTTTTTTTTATTGTTACTTAAATTTTTTTCCAGTGTTCCAAGATTCATTCCCCATTCCCCACACCCAGTGCTCTATACAATAGGTACCCCCAGTACCCACCACTAGGCTCTCCCATCCCCCCACCCCCTCCGTCCAAGTCCCTCATTTTGTTTCTGTATCCAAAGTCTCTGTTGTTTCATTTCTCTCCTTGGATTACCCTACTTCCCATTTACTTTCCTTCTCCTACAGTCCTCTAGGTTACCCCTTATGCACCACAAGTAATTAAAACCATGTGATACTTGACTTTCTCTACTTGGCTTATTTCACTCAGCATAATCTCTTCCAGTCCAGGCCATGTTGCCACAAAAGTTGGATATTCATCCTTTCTGGTGGAGGCGTAGTATTCCATTGTATATATGTACCACATCTTCTTTATCCATTCATCTGTTAATGGGCACCTTGGCTCTTTCCACAGTTTGGCGATTGTGGCCATTGTTGTGATGAACATTGGTGTACATATGGCCCTTCTTTTCACTACATCGGTATCTTTGGGTGAATACCCAGTAGTGCAATTGCAGGGTCATAGGGTAGTTCTATTTTTAATTTTTTAAGGAATCTCCACACTGTTTTCCAAAGCGGCTGCACCAGTTTACATTCCCACCAACAGTGTAAGAAGGTTCCCCTTTCTCCTCAGCCTCTCCAACACTTGTTTCCTGACTTGTTAATTTTGGCCATTCTGACTGGTGTAAGGTGGTATCTGAGTGTGTAAACCTGTCTTTGTATATACACCTCTAACCTGGTCTTTGCATCCTGAGAGCTTTTTTTAAAAAACCATCTAAATTCCCTGTTGAAACCTCTAGTAACTTTCCCTGACTGGAGGGTCTTTGGGAAAAACCAGAACTAGGCTAAAGCCAGTGAGCCAGAACTTCCGGGAGAAAGCATTTCCCCACTGCTACTTCCGGACCGGGGCGCCTTTGGCTGTTAGTGACTGTCAGGTCCTTTTCATAGGGACCGTAGCCTCCAGTGATGAGATGTAAGGGAGAGCCCTCAGTCTTTCCCACCATGACCTCATCACCACCAGGCACCAGAAAGCCTCATACTGAGTCTGTTATTCAGGCCAGTATTTGTTAGCACCCACAGCAATCTGTCCCTTAGGTAACCCTCGCCCAAAAGATTTACCCACAGCCGCGGTGACAATGTTCAGGGGCATTCCTAGCGTATGCGACGCTCTAGATGGACCATTTGTGTATTGCCTCCTCCATCCCGCAAAGCACTTCCTGTGTAACCTTGCGATCATTAGTAATGAGCATTAGCTTCCTGACTCGCTACGCACACAGTTTAAAAAGAAATTTCATTTTTATTGGATAGCATTCAAATGAGAGTGTAATGCCGCTGCCGTGGTATTTCTGCCAGACACGCGCGACCCGAATCTAGTAACGAGGAATCATCAGACAAACCAAATCGAGAGACATTCTGCAAAATAATGGCCTTTCATCTTTAAAAGTGTCAAGGTCAGGGCACCTGGGTGGCTCCATCAGTTAAGCGTCTGCCTTCAGCTCTGGTCATGGTTCCGGCTTCTGGGATCGAGCCCCACATGGGGCTCCCTGCTCAGCGAGGAGTCTGCGTCTCTCTCTCCCTCTGCTCTTCCCCCTGCTTGTGCGCTCTCTCTCTCTCAAATAAATAAATAAATAAAATCTTTAAAAAATAAAAGTGCCAAGGTCCCACATGTCAAGAACAGACCAAGGACTGTCCCAGACTGAAGGATAGTGAGGAGACCATGCAGCTAAAGGCCACTCATGATTGAGAACTGCATCCCTTTTCTAGAAAGGGAATTACTGGGACAACTGGTGAAATTTAAATGGGCCTGAGCACTGGATGGCACCATTGGATTTGATGTCCTGATCTTAATGATTATATCGTCGTTATGTTGAAGAATGTCCTTGTTTTCAGGGAACATACACTAAGGAATTCAGAGTTGGTGGGACAACAGGTAAGCATCTTATGCTCAAATGATTCAGGGGGAAAATGTCATTTGTACAAGCATTTGTCCTGTACTTCCAAGTTTACTCTGTGATTTTTTTAAACACAAAAAATTATTTTTAAAAATCTCAACAGTCACTGTAGCTTAGGCCAACTTTTGTTGAGGGGGATGATTTTTCACCTACATTTTTCAAAATTGCTAGTACAAAGTAACATTAAAAGGCAGAGGGCTTTCCAAGTCAATTTGGTTATTGCTTTTAAATTCTCTAGGACAGTCCGTCCTCTGATTGCCCGGACCTGGAGAGGACCACACCCACCATCCCACTCTGGCTTTCCCCTGATTACACTGGCATATTCTGCAAACAGCTCCCCAGATTGTGCATGGGAATCTTCCAGCCAAGGTTGGGACCTGAGACCCCGGGCCAGGTGAAGCAGGAGAGCAGGAAGGCCGCTGGGGTCGGTCTTCGGCTGCGGGGCTGGCCAGCTGCTTACACAGTGTTCTCATAGGGCAACCGGCCTGCAGGGTGTCCAGCCAATCTCCCATTCCTCTTACCAGGTGAAGAATGTTTTCAACATCCCTATGCTGATTTTAGAGCCGAATGTGACAAAGAATTGGCGGCCTCTTTAGGGTGGGACTTCTGATTAGGCTGTTTCAAATGCTATCTCACTTACCTTGGGTGAGTATTCCTGATCGTAACAGGTGTAGATCGCACTTAACCAGCACTTGCACCTGCTCGCTCAGTTACGGAAATACGTGACCGTGTTTCCCCAGCTTGGAGTGCCGAGCGCAGGGCCGTGTGGAATGCACACGGTGTGTGCTGGGTAGGAGCAACCCCGTGTGACCTAAGCATAGGAGAGTGGGCGTTTTTCTCCTTGGAAGCCTTAGCAGTAAAGGCAGCAACCTTTACAATGGAAGCCGTCACTTCTGCCTGCAGCCTTAGCGAAGCGCAAGCGGCACAGGAAACACACCGGGGCTTTTCGGGCTGTCCCGCGCAGGCAGAGGTATTGAGTGGTTGTCCTTCTGGGAGAGAAGAAGGGTGGTTTGCGAAGCTCCATCACCTTTGCACTTTCTCTGAGATAGACGCACCTGGCGTTTCAGCCCCGAGGGAACAGCCCTCAGTATCTAAGGGTCCTACCCCTCCTCCGTCCCCACCGCCCCTTCCCGTCTCCAGCTTTCAGGGGTACTCAGGTCCCAATCCTCGATGGACATGAGTCCCCATGGGCCTGGTGAAAAGTAAATCCTGAGTTCCCGCCCCAGGGGCTCTAACCCACTCAGGGTGCACCTAGGATCATGCATCTTTAACAGATGTCCCCTGTCTTGATGGCTGTGTTCCGTGGGCTCTCAGAGACACCCTGCTCTAGTACAGGAATGCAGGGCTTGCAGTCGGAAAGCCTAAGTTTGCCTTCACAGCTCTCTCTCTGCACACGGGAGGACCCTGGGCAAGTTCCCTGAGCTCCCTGGGGCTCAGGTTCGACCTCAGCACCCAGGGTCTGTTGTAAGGATCAAACGTGGCAGAAGGCAAAGCGCTTTGCAAGCCGCGAAGCTCTATAGAAGCAAGAGTCAGAGAATCTTGCCCTGGTTACACCAGCCTTGGGGATCTGCCAGAGGGGGTTAAACACACTTGGGGGCGATGCCTTTGGCATTTTTTAGAAGGCGTTATTCTCCCCTCCCCACCAGCCTTCCATACAGCCAAATGTGAGAAACTGCAGAAGGAGAAGGAGGACCTGGAGCGGCGGCTCGAGGAGGAGGTGCGGAAGCTGGGCCGGCAGCAGCAGGCGGAGCTGCAGGGCCTGGAG